>JAOUZG010030082.1:8379185-8398146 GCA_026289955.1 Argiope argentata
TGCATGAGCTGTCTCTTCCACATTCATATATAAAGCCCAATTTGGAACGAATCTCGATCATTTGAATCGTGACTGAAAGATGAAGCAACATCACAACAAATTATGATGTTGTTTCAAGTTAAATAATGCTTTTTTTGTCAAATGAAAAATTATAAGTGTAGAGAATACAGATTGAGACAAAAGTATTCCTTCGAAAATGAAGTTATTATAGTCATCGGAGCCCGCCATATTGACATGAGATTTAAGACACAACGATAGATTTAACCTGCATTATCCTAGACATACAATGCATATCATCAGATACATCTTATCTAGAACCAGTGATCCTCTGATTAGTCTCAATCCACCATGCAATCAAGGCGCGAAACTGATAGACAGGAATTGGTTTTATGCAAATGATTCTAATTTGTGAGATGGGGGAAGAAAACTGATTGGTTAGGAGATATTCTATGCACTTTATAACAGATTCGTCTTTGCGTACCTTTTCCCCTTTTGTGGTATTTTAAGTTTACTTACGTTACGTATTTATTAGCGGGATTGTTACGTTTTTAAAAGCTAGTTGCTGTAACTAATGTGTGTTATTTTGGATCTTGAAGGTTTAACTGCCTTTTCATTTATTGGTAAGTCTTTTTTTTAAAAAAAATTTGAGAATATAATTTAACTTTAGAGAAGTTTTTATATAAAACTTGTATGGGGTGAGCTTCTGTAAATGACCAACGTCTCCAACAGTTATTCAACTTTTTAATGCTGCAACACTTGAGAATTTGAAAGGAATTTAACCTTAGTTTCATTAAATAGTCTTGCCTTTCTTAATATGACTGCACGAAATAAGTTTTTTGATTAGCAGCTGTCGGAAAATTCAATGAAAATGTACGATGAGATTTGTTGTCTCCTACCAACACAATGAAATGTGTGAAGAGCTGTTCTAAAGCTAAACAATAGAAGCCAACATCGGTCTAAATACTTCAAGAGATAGTCTAGAACTTCGTAGTATAATGGTCTAGAGATTTCGTTATGAGGAATGCTTTCTCCGAAAAGTTCTTAATTTCAAAGTACACATTGATAATCGAATTTAAGTCAAGAAACAAATCGTGTCGAGATATTATAAGAGTGCTGTACAAGAACTGTAAATTTTTAAAGGAGGAAAAATGGAAGATTTCTTGTTTTTATTTTATCTAATCATTCGGATGGCTTTAAATTACTATTAACCTTCAAAAACGTCAAAACGGGTGCTTCTAGTTTGTCTACAAGGATATATTTCTATTTTGTAAGCATAAATGATAAAAGTGTAAAATGAATCAATATTAATGAAACTGTGATAAATCTAGTTGCTAGATGTATTATCTAAAATATCGCTAGACAGACGTGTGAAGTTTCATCGGTTTTTTGGCCCTAAGAAAATTGACTAGAAGTACAATTCAAATATACAGGTTCATTTTATGTCAATTTGCCATTTCCCACTAGCCTTTTATATAAGCTTATCAAATAACGAAGTCGGGAAATGTCAGCAATACAAATTCTAGTAGAGTGGTCGGACCGAGTAATTAGTGCAAAGATTAATAGTGTGGAAATAATTCTAAAATGAAATCTATCTTTCCTTTCAGCAACTTCGAATCAACTTTGAACAATTTCTCTATGGATTTAGAGGTGCTGGGCAGCTGCTATTCTGTATCAAAATCTTAATGGAAGGTATTGACCATCTGCTCAATAACGAAATTGGAAATGCCATTATTCCTGCTGTTCTAAAAGGAAATTGAATTCCCTCCCAAGGTAAGAGACTGAATTTTAATCTAGCTGATTTAAAAGGAATTAAATTACTCGGAATTCAACAAATTGAGTATTTGAAAAATGTCTTATATACGCAATGATTTTTTAATATTTGCGAAGTTAAATCTGTTCATTAAAATTTTCTATGGGAAAAGCTTTTCTGCGTTTTCACTGACAATAGACTCCCGTAGCCATGATTCTACCTCCAAAAAAAATTCTCACTATTGGAAAATAATACTTCTCGGTTAACTAAATGGGGCATTTCAGAAAAGAACTAAATTGCTTATTTGAGCGGATTTAAGGGAATTTAACGAATAATTTGGAACTTGATCATTTGAATGGATTTTTATTTAATCCTACCCAAAAACTTAATCTTAATCTTAGCCTAGCACTTGCTATTCAATTAAGAATAATCCTAATGAAGCATATAAAATATTTTTAAGTGCAATTATCGATTTTACATCGAGTTTTAACCCTTAGCATACGGGAAAAATACTTCGATGCATAATTCACCTAATACGAAGACTTATTTATTGCTCCGAAAAATGAATACAATTGTTTCATTTGAATTGGCCAGCTTAATTAACTTGAATCTTGATACTCTGCAGGTGTTTTCATTCCGATTTAAATTGATTATTTTAACTCGCAGTATTGGGAAAAAAGTACTCAACCATTTACCTATTCTAATTTCTGACAAGTTGAAAACTTTCAACATACCAAGACGAGGGAAGTGAAAATCAACATCGAATATAAGATGCTAACGACTCTGGATTGTAGGCATATTTAGGTTACTCAACTTGAATCATAGAAATAAGTTATTTTATCTTAAGTTGCTCTAGGAGATTAAAATTACTTTGGTAGACTTTCTAAGTACGATCTATTTTAATTTTTATCTTTCTTACTTGCATAATTTACATATATTAGGTAGTCGTATAACTTAGACAGCTTATTCAGTTTTGATTATGTTCATTCATTATATTTATCCTACTTTTTCAGGATTCTTGGTAAACGTATCCAATGCAAACAGGATCAAGATCTAATCTGTGTGCCTAAATCGCGATGAAATGGTGCATCTTGCCAATTCTTCATGGTTTTGAAATTTACAATCGCCATATTGGATGGTAAAGTTAAATACTGAAATATTACTATATGCTTAGAAGACTTGATGTTAC
The DNA here is from genome assembly GCA_026289955.1 of Argiope argentata. Taxonomy (NCBI): domain Eukaryota; kingdom Metazoa; phylum Arthropoda; class Arachnida; order Araneae; family Araneidae; genus Argiope; species Argiope argentata. The sequence continues at coordinate 8,382,125 of JAOUZG010030082.1, forward strand.
GACACAGTATCTTGCTTGTTTCGTATGATTTGTGAAATGAATTTATTTTCAGTTTAAGTTTTAGTAATAAGTATTTAGCTTCTGGAGCTAGCTGTACGCTTAAAGCTAAAATTAAACTTCATTAAACAGGTTATTAATAATTCATTGCCAATATGCAAGGGAACTTCAATGTGTCGAGAGGCAGCACTTTTTAGTTAGTCTTTAATTTTAAAATATATAAATAATGAAACGGATGAGAATACTGCCAAATATACATTCCCCCATACTAGTTGAAATTCACCATTGACATGTGCTCGATTTCGGGTTAGAACTAATTGATGTCCATATATTATGAAATAAGTATTAAACTTTTGAGTGGCACAACTTTTTATGCCACGGTTTTCTAAGTACATCGCCATCTTAATGCCAGAATTTCTCATCGTAGATCTGTAAATATTTTGCATTCGAACTAGAACTATTCTAGTTAGCTCACATTTCTAGTAGCCTGTGCTGAAAGGCATGAGTAATCAACTAAGTGGTATCCTGGGTAATGATTATAGCGTTCTAGGTAAAATGTTTTCTTGCAAATTCTTATTTAGAATAGAACCATTTTTTAAATCAAATATGAAGATTCTAAAACGGTTTTTACAATATTCAATAGGCAATGAGATTTTTTCTATCTTGCGAGTTATTTTAAAAATTCGATTAAAACCATAATTTTACAATTGCTTCACGAATTTCAGTATTTCAGGGAAATGTTAATTGGATAAAAATGATCGAATTAGAAAGCATTTATCAATTTCCCACAGAAATAGATTCCTATAAGTTCATGGACCGTAAGGCACTAGATTCAAAATTGCACCATCCTAATGTCTTGAATCCTAACCTGAAATCTTAAACTTTAATTGTTCAATATTTTAACAGAGCGCAAAATGCACTATTTTTGAATTAAAATTCTTCAAAGTGTAATCAAAACAAATTTAAATGGCTTAAGTACCCTTAAGATCTAAACTTGACTAAAAATTGCCTTTAAAATTAGTTGATGTAGTGTTTAATTACCGACACTCAGTTGCCAATATCTTGTGTAAAAGTTGCACTTAACTGGTTCATTAGTTAGTTGAAACAATGGAGTGATTTGGAGAATGGGTAGATTGGAATAGGAAATAACACGCTAATATACTGGCCCCTGTTTACTTTCCGTCTAGGCTGTTTGGGACCGGCGGTCTAAATGGAAAGTATCGGTCCCCAGGGAACCAGTACTTAACGTGTTAATGTCGGATAGGGTTAGTAGCCATTTTAAAAACGGAGAATATAGTTAGGATCTCTAAATATGTTTAGTGGGTTTGAAAATTTGTACTACAGGGAAGAAGGGGTTTGAACCTGAGAAGTGTAATTTTTACTTCAAATATTGGCAATGGTAAGTAGAAATTCAAGTGGAGTTAGATCAATACAATAATCTTTAAAGCAATGCAATATCTTGAAACGGAATTCTTTAATGACTCGAGAAAATTTAAGTGAAATGTTAAAATTTAAAGCTCACTTTTTTGCTTCCATTTTCAATATTTCCTTTAGCTTAAACAGTACTAAAACACGATTAGAATCTTTTAATTCGGGGTTTTAATCGTAGGGTAACGATTCAAATTGGGATAGACGCATTACGAATTGGGATAATGCTTATAGAATTGGGTACCGAAATTTTCGTTTTAATGTTGGGTAGAAATTCGGAAGCGACTATAATTTCAGTAAGAAGTCAGATTCCAACTTGCATGGATACTACTCCTCTTCCTATACTCGTTTGGTCGTAATGTAGTTATTCCCAAAAATTTATTGAATATTTCGGCAAAATTTTAACTACGAAATAAACTACCATTAGTGAGATTCGAGCACGACTTTGTAAAGGGAATACTTGTAGGCTTATACTCTGAATGATTTGATGCAATTCCCTTAATTCGTGCACCTATAGGTTCCATGCCTTAGCTTACATCGCTGTTGCGTTATTTATACAAATTTTTAGATTTTCTGAGAATTTCCAGTTTTAGTTTTTAAAAATTGATGCAAATATTTTAAATCTAAACGTGTAGGACGCAGATTATCCTAAGATGGCTCTTGTGCCACAAAACAAAATTTACTTGGTTTATTTTTAATTGCAGTCAATTTAAGTTCTCATCCGTTTCATTTGAATGTCAAGGTTCGATTAAGTGACTTGAATCTACTAAATGTTTGGTAAGATTTAATTAAAGTTAAATTGTTAGTTTTTTAAACATGTAAATTAAAACTGGTATATTTTAAACATATCTTCAAAGGAATAATTTCTCAATCTGCATAACGTATTGTAAATCGGTCGTTTTACATGTATATAGTTCACGTTTTCTTTAGAACTAGATTTAAAAACGCGCAAATATTAAGTTTTTATTGAATTTTGAAGTTTCCTTGCAATTTTAACATTAATTGAATTAAATTTTTCTTAACTTTGTTGTTGGTTGTTAATAGAGCTTAAAATTTTTTTGTGCTTTGAATCTGTGAATAAATAGTGCTGTACTGTAATCTTAATATTCATTTTGCTATTGTAATGAATGTTTCGAAGCAAAATTAATTTTGTAATCGTCGCATGTTAATTTAGTTAAAATTAATGTATCTATATTAAGGCTAGATGGTGTATAGTTAAATAGTTCGCGTGAAATAATTTTAACTTAATCGTGAATATATAAAAGGGTAATTAATTACTCTTGGCAAATGTCATTCTTGAAACATTTAGGTAGCAAATTTTCAAACTTTTTGAAGCCTTTCACTTGATTTCGCGCTTCTGTGTGTTTCTAAATCTTAAATTAAGACTTTTTCACCAAGATGGATAAAATATCTGCTCTTTCTGATATAATTCTCTTGAAATTTTAAATGTATTCTTAATTATTAAAATATGAACTTAATAAAAGCGAAGCTTTAAAACTGAAATGCTTGCGAATGGAATTGAAAACGCATTTTGATTGCAAAAGAAGTCTCGAACATCAACTTTGCAAAGGATTGCAATATTTCATGTAGAGGTCGACGATTCCTTATCGAAATTCTGGAGTAGTTGAGATATTTATTTGTAATTGCAATTATTGGAATTCTTAAACCAAAAACGCTTGATAACTTAGAATTTAAAATAGGTTTACTTGAAGCAATTTTGTCTTACTCTCGTATTTAAAAATCGTCTGATTAGCTTCCCCAAATATTGTATGTAATCAAATAAACGTCACGTATAAATGGATTTTGATAGGTTTTCAAATTTTCGGTATCGCCTGAAAAAACCCAATATTAAACTAAAATTAAAGGTGGGTTTTGAAACGCTCAGCTTACTTTATTGAATTAATTTTACCCTTACGTTCGATTCAAAATTATCGCAACCGCCAAAACTTAGTTGCGTATTTTAATTGGTTAGTGATTTACCTATCGTAATCATTTCGACCAACGAATGTTTGAAATCTGTAGGTTTCTTAATATATTAAGTTTTGATCCAATAGTTAAGTTGTTTATCCAATAGTTTAAGATATTCAAGCTCTTAAAAGCTGATGAAGTTCTCCCCATCTAAAATGTGTGAACCAGACAAGTCCGTTATCTCAATATTCGTCTAACTTCGATATAAATATGAAATTGAGGAATTTTTAAAACAAATTTAAAATGCCAAGATCATTTTTCTGTCACATAACTAAAATTTTAAAGAAATCTAATTCAAACAAGATTAAGGCAAATACTTCCCCTTTTAGCAGAAGAAGGTCCAAATTTGTGCCGGCAAGCTAATGGACAGTCTTCTGCTCCAACAAAAAGAAGCGTTTTGATCGTGATGCCTGGCCAACATCGGATCAAAACGTATCAAACAAATTGAATTGGAATTGGTCGTTTTAATATAAGCTTGTAAATTTAAATTGGGGGAAAAATAGTTTAGAATAAATCTTTCAGCATAAAATTAGAAAAACAAATTTAAGACACTTTTAAATGCTTATTTCGGTAAGTTTAAAAAATATTTATTGCTTTGCTAGCGTCCTAGTTAAACTCGAAACCAATTTAAATATTAAATCTGTTACTTTAACCTCTTAACGTTTACTTAACTCGTTTCTGGTAGGCGAGATTGATTTTCATTGTTGGAACTTGTCTGGAACACATTTGAGATTGAACCCTTAAAAGTATTTAAAGCCTTTCATTCTCTTTTCTTGAATTACTGAAATTTATTAGTCTCACCTTCTACCTCTAACGGGATATATTTCAAGTCTAAATGATTTTCACTACATAAAATAAGCTTTCGTTGTGCAATTTCAAACCTTCTGCAGTCTGACAGTCTTCGAATTTTTTTTAAAGTGATGTCCTAATACGAGCAGTTCAATTTATATGCTCCTGTTAGTGAATGCAGACTAACGCAACAGATAATCTTTACTTTAGTACTTCAATCAAAGATTTTAAACACAATTAAGCAATTTTAAAAATTTTGATTCGAACCCCTGACTTGTATTGTAGCTGAGTATTAAACTTGAAATTTCAGCGAAGTTACATAAAACATTTGAGCCCAAGATAAGGGAAATTCGATTCGAAGAGTAAACTCCGCTTTTCATTTAGATTTAAGCTGGGATTAAAACGTAAATGGCAGATATAGGTTTCTGTAATCTTGGACACCAAGCAAAACTGTGGAATGCCCTTTAAACCTTGAACGCATGAAGGGACTCCTTGATATTTGAAAATAGTTGGTTTTGAGAGTTGATTCGCTATGTTATAAACAAATTTAAACTGGCATGAAATATTTATCCGATAATTCGAAAATTTTAATAGCATTCAATTTAAAATCTCTTCTAGTAAAAAAATTGGTCCAAGATTTAAATTGCTTAGACTTGCCAATTTCTGTTAAGGAAAGATTGTCAGTGACTGTGCTAGCCAGTTAACTGACAATCCTCTGAATTCCTGAACACTTTTGTACTCGATGCTTGATCACCATCGTAGTCAAAATGTTCTGGAATTTGAATGTTCGCGTTGTGTAGGTCGCGTAAATTCCGGCAGAAAACGTCGTGTTGGAAGGGTAAATGTGGTACAACTTTCATTAAAGTAACTCGTCTAGTCGTTGTATTTTGAACTTAAAATTACATTTGCTATTAAGTGTTATCTTAACGTTTCGTGTTAATATTCCCCAAATTTTGTTGGTGTTCAAGATTCGGAATCTAACGATTTAAAATGAATTTGGCATTTTCGAAGTAATTAGTATGAATTTCATTAATCATAAATTTCGAATGTTTCAATTTATGCAAAAATTGTGCCACATGGCCTAAGAAACTTCGTTCTTTTAAAATATAGAATCGGTTGTCTTAAATTCTAATTTCAGTAAATGAATTGCTTCAAACCTGACAATTACCTTTAAAATAATCCATATTACTATTTCGCTTTCATTAATGCACCTCTTAACCTTCGAATTTAAAAATAGAAATTAGATTATGGCATTCGATCTAAATAGATTTACTTGTCAGAACTCCCTTGATCTCGTTTTCCCACCCGTATTCGTTTCGCTTCCCAACAGATTTACTCGACATAAAGTAAACGATGAATTTTACCGAAATTGGGACTAAAACTTCAGAGTAGGTTTCAAATCGCGTTTAAGCGAAGAATTAATCAACTTTGTCGCCAAAATAAGTTCCCCTTCAATAAACAAGGTTTTGCTACTCTGCTTCCAGTACACCGCAATAGTATATTTAAAGGTAAATTGGCAATTAAATGTCTCCAAATCGAAATAATCTTTCCATAAATGCAAATGCTTCCTATAAGGAAATGAATTGCAAACAAAGCGTTGAATCCAAATCAATTTGGTCCGTCGAACAAGCCCACAGATAGTACTTCTAACGAAGCTGAATTTGATCTGTTCGAGAAATCTTTTGTAATAGAACATTTCGGCAGCTTGGGCATCGATAAGGAATAAGTTTTTATTTGGAAAATACATCATCTAGCCTCTTAATTATTAAACTTGTACTTAAAACTCTATAATACTTAAACAATTATCCACCAGTTTTGAATTTTATGTATGTAATATTGAAATTTGCGAGTTTTTATCGTATGAGTGGTAATGTTTCGACTTTATCAATATGCTCGTGAGTGTGCAATTGTAGAAATATTAAATAAGCTGGTATTTTTTGCATATCCCAACGGAAACTCGTAAATTTAAATGATAGTTTTTACAACGCATTTGAACTCGAACGGATTTCTTTACACTACAAGTAACTAATGTTCGAATAATGTAACAAATTCCACGAAACTAAAGTCTTTAGAATTTCTTTCACTTCCGTAGCATTGTTAGAAAAACCCAGAAGCTTTTGGAATAATTCAAAGAAAGGCAACAACTTAAATCGCTGCTCAATTAACTTTAAAATCGTATCTTAAATATTGTCTTTCCAAATGGTATATTTATGCAAATGAAACATTTTGGCAAGAGAATTAGTATTGAAACGATTGTTTTAAAATCGGCAGCTTGTTGGCTCCTGTATGTTAATGCAAAACTGAATTTCCAGTCTTGCAGAATGTAAGCTATTGATTTTTAAGTTCTAGAACAGACAAATCTTTTATCTACAAATTGTCGGCATTTAACTTTTTAGATGCATGAAATTTAAACTTCTATCGCGAGTAAATGTAAATTAAGTGGTTCGATGTTACTAATCAATTTATTGTGTCGAAATGCGTTTTACTCTATTTTACTGTTTACCCTTCTTGTTGTGCATATATGCTCTAGTGATCGTGGTAAAATGCTAACTTAAATGTTTCCGCATGTATCGGGAAAAGTGTAATGGATATTCCACTGAATTTGAATATATAGACAGTAAATGATAAATAATTTTCTTGTATTGGGAATTTTACTTGATGCAATTTAAATGAAATTATCTTAAAGAATTCGAATTGAGTATATTATCATTAACGTGTTAGGATGCAAATCATTCACAAGTTGAACCAATGTCATGTTACTCCAAAACGGAGTTTTTACCAATATCTTGTCTATAATTTTACATAACTATAGCTGTCACCTGTATATACAATTTTTGTATTCTATGTAGAGTTCTTTCTGGCTTTTATGCTCTAGATGTTAGAAACCTATAATTGTTATTAGTACTTTTAAGATTTTGTGTAATTATTGAAATGTTGCATTTCCCCCCATGTATTATCAAATCTTAAACTTTGCAGTTTGTTAAAACATGCGTTCATTAATAAACTTGGTTTTTACTAATTTGGAGTTTTTATTTCTTGAATATTCTGTCGATTTTTAGGCTTAACTGGAAGATCTATTGCTGTATCTTGTCTTAGTAATAAAAACCCGATTTTTTAAAAATTTGGAAATTTTTTAGCAAGATATTTGAATGTAATTTTAATTGCCTAATGCAAACTTTTTTAATTTTTAATCGAATGAATTGAATATAAAAGGAATAGCTGAAAGAAAAATGCAGCTTCAATCACTGAATAATTATTTAAAACGTTGTGTTTCGATACTTAGTTTAAAATAATCGTGTAATTCATCTACTGCACACGATATTGTTTTTCCTTCTGCTTAAAGCAGTAAGGACAGAACCGATCGCATTTGTGAAATGTAGGCACACTTTTATTTCCCTAATTAGTCTGGCTTCTAGATATTTGGCTAATTTGATATAAACGAAGTACTATAACTTCAAGTTAGGGATTAGTTTTCGAAATGAAGCTGAGAATTACATTTATATTTTTGCATGTTATCCTTGACTTTCCAGGAGTTAAAAAAAACTTAGATATCTGGTAGAATTGCATTTTGAATCAATAAAACTCGATCCAATTGTGGAATTTGTTTCGTTAGTTGTACATTAGTAAAAATCTACTCTCAAAGTAGTTTCTAAAAATTAGGAACTTAGCTAATCAAGTTGGATTTTTTGAAAATAAACTGATCATCTTTTTCATACGATTTTGAAATCCAAAACATTAAGATCCAGTGATGCTATTTTGATACTAACTATAAAAAGTTAGACTGAAACTTTAAAAAAACTCAGTTGATAACAGCCATTTTTGTAATGAAATTAAACCATTTCTATTGTTCCCAATTCTCTTGTGTAAATTCTTCATTGTAAAAGGGTTTTTAACTTAATTTTACGACTTGAATGGGAAAAAATGGCTATACTTCACTTTGGAAAATTTTAAAGCACATGCAGCGCATATTTATATTAATCACTTATGTCTTTATACTTATTTTGAAATACTTATTTAGGATTTGTAATTTCTTTTAATATTGCGCCAAATAAAGTCTATTTAATTTATCTATTCAAATCTTCGTTGGATAGCAATCCATAAATGCGGTTGGAAAATAAACTATTAAATGGGACATTTGAATTTGCATATTCTACTGATAAACTATCTAGTATCATCTTTTTCTAATGTAGAGAAGTTATTCTTTGTTGACCAGGTTTTCTTACTAAACCACTTGTCATAAAGCAAAATTCAAGTAATCTAGTATCTTTTTTAAATCAAACTTGAATGATAGCCTCTTTCGGAAGTTCCCTCTATATTTTGGCATATTTATAAAAAATACAGATTTTTTAAATCGAAGATTCACGCCTGCCTATTTTTTTCAGTGTTAGCGATAAACCAATATTGCCAATAAAGATTAACTCTTTGAGGGCGGAGGACGCATATTTACGTCAAAAATATGGGCAAATACGCTACTTTAAAAATTTCCCGCCCGCAAAAGGTTAACTTCATTCCTACCTAGAAAATGAGAAATATATGCACCTATTTATTCAAAATTTGTTATTGTTCAATGTTGAAACTTTAGATTTTCTGGAACTTTGCATTTTAATCACTTAAATATTCGGTAATTTTTCCTACAATTTCGACTGAAGGCAGTTTCGTGGTAGTAAGATATTAACCCCTTAAACGGTTTGCCCATACGCCGTACGTGCATCGATTTATGGAATTTTGTTATTTGTAAACAAAAAATAAATAATTAATAATTATAATTCAATAGTAAAATGACTTCGAATACGTAGATAAGCCAAGTATTCCATGGATTTCCATTTGAATCAAAATAAGAAAATATCCCCAAAATAGAAGGTGTCATCTTGTTAGATAGTAAGGAAAATAAACCTATTAAGGGGTTAATAGGGCAGGATACCCGAATTTCTAAAATATTCAATTGGAAAGCGTAAACTCTATGATCCTTCTGATTTAGATTTTAATGTATTCTCGTCTAATTAATCCAGTTAACCCGCAAAATATACTTTGAATAATTACATTTCTCTCTTGGTAAGATAGTCCAAAAATATTTTTAATGGGTGTGAGTTGTTTGGTATGTCTATTGTTAGAAATATTTCTAAAGGAAATAAATTGACCCCCAACTCTAATTCTTTCAGGGAATTTTTAAGATAGTCTACGAAACCAATTGAAAATCGACAGCATAACTGTGGAATATATAATATACAAAGAACTGTTAACCCTTTAACCGGTTTGCCCGTACGCCGTACGAGCATCGATTTATCTAATTTTGATAGTTGTAAACGAAAAATAAATCATTCTTAAAAATTATAATTCAATAGCAAAATGAATTCGAATACGATGACAAGCCAAGTATTCCATGGATTTCCACTTGAATCAAAATAAGAAAATGTTCCCAAGTTAGAAGGTGTCATCTTATTAGATAGTAAGGAAAATAAGCCAGTTAAGAAAAAAATTGATCTGCTTAACCCCTTAACGCCAATGCCAAAAATGGAATTGCTTGGTTTTATAGATACTTCTGCTACGAAGTAACAATCGATGATCACTTTTATTTGTCTGAAATAATTAAATGAGAATTTAATAAAATACTTATCTTCCCGAATAATGAATAAAATTATTTCTATGTAATCTTGAATTGTTTTCAAATTCAAATGAACTCTGTCCACAAGTTTTTCTCGGGATACAATATGTACATCTTGTTCCAAAAAATAGATGGATCAAGAATGACGTCCCAGCTAAAATACTTCTCATGCATTTTCAGAAATTATTGATGTGTTATTATGATGTGAAATTATTGAATTGTTTTATTCAATTTTCCTTGTAAAACGTACTAGATAATAAGTAGGCGGTGTAAATTTTAAAATTGGAAGCCGTACCACTTTAGTCTACTAAAAAAATGTAATATTTCTATAATTTCCATTTCTTGAAAGTTTTCATCTTCTGCCTATTTGTCAGTGCATCTTCGATTTAAAAAAATTCGGTATTTTTTTTTTATAAATGTGTCAAAATATCTAGGGAAACTTCCGAAAGAGGCGATCATTAAAATTTGGATTTAAAACGGAAAGATGTTAGATTAATAGCATTTTGAATAAGGCCTACAAGTGGCTTAGTAAGAAAACTTGATCGACAAAGAACGTCTATACAGCAATATTAAAGGATATAATTGTGATAAAATGTATCTAAACTTCGAGGGTCAAAAATATATACCAAATTTGGAGAGCCAAAAATGTTTTTTGAGTATTATAAACGAAGTGAATAACTTTCATGAAAATATTCAGCTACGCTTCTTAAAATATACGCCACAAAACTGAGTGTTTAGCATGGGCTAAGAAAATATCTAGTAGTGGTAAATGATTATCAACACTATTTAGTGACAAGAAATGGCACTGGTATGAACCAGATAGATACACATTTCATTGGAATGGTTTATGAAGGGTTTTTAGTAGATAAGTGAAAGATCAAAAATGACATGGGATGGTTTCGGATCTAATGAACAAACATTTTTTGGCAGCTTGTATTAGGAAAATGAAATCTCAAAATTATCGCCAAACATCAGAGAATGGTTTTATTTCACTAATAGATTTAGTAGGAGGCCCAAACTGTGTATTTCAAAAAAAAAAAAAAAAAAAAAAAAAAAAACGCGCGATCATTTAGTATTTAACCCTTTGAACGGAAATGACGAGTCCAGCTCGTTATAAACTTTCCTGATCAAACTGACAGTTATTGATGTTTGATGCTTTATTGAGAGAAGTATGTGCAAGCCATATCGAGTCTATTGCTTTGATATACTTGTGTGCATGCTTCTAGTTACCGGTAGGATGTAATTTGTATAAGTGACAAAAGTCATGGGATAGCAATATGCAAATATACAGATGGCAGTAGTATCGCAGCGAAAAAGTATAAATGCGCAGTTCATTTTCCAGAACTTTCATTTGTGTTCAAGTTATTCATGTGAACAGGTTTTTCGTGATTTATGGCGGCACGACGAGAATTAACAGACTTTGAACGTGGAATGTTAGTTGGAGCTAGACGCATGGGTCATTCCATTGCGGATATCGTTAGTGAATTCAACATTCCGAGATCCACAGTATCAAGAGTGTGCCGAGAGTATGAAATTTCAGGCATCCCATCCCATCATGGACAGCGCAGTGGGCGACCACCTGCACTTAACGACCGAGACCGCCGATGTCTGTGTAGAATGGTCAATGTTAATAGGCACGCAACATTTCGTCAAATAACTGCAGGAATCAATGTGGGACGTACGAGGGACGTGTCCGATAGGACTGTGCGGCGAAATTTGTCTTCCTTGGGCAATGACATCAGAAGACCGACTCGTGTGCCTTTACTGACAGCACGACATCGCCCGCAGCGACTCTCCGGGGCTCGTGAGCATATCGACTGGTCCCTAGACCAGTGAAAACCGTGGCGTTGTCAGATGAGTCACGATTTCAGTTGTTACGAGCTGATGGTAGAGTTCGAGTGTGGCGCACACCCCACGAAGCCATGAACCCAAACTGTCAGCAAGGCACTGTTCAAGCTGGTGGCGGCTGCATAATGGTGTGGGCTGTTTTTACATGGCATGTACTCGGTCCTCTGGTGCAACTGAACCGATCATTGACCGATCAGCTGCTTGCAGATCACTTGCAACCATTCATGGACTTCACGTACCTACACAACGATGAGATTTTTATGGATGACAATGCGCCATGTCACCGGGCCAGAACTGTTCGCGATTGGTTTGAAGAACATTCCGGACAATTCCAGCGCATGATCTGGCAACCTAGATCGCCCGATATGAATCCCATCGAGCATTTATGGGACATCATCGAAAGGTCCGTTCGTGCCCAAACTCCTGCACCATCAACACTTTCACAATTATGGACGTCTATACAGACAGCATGGCTCAATATTCCTGCAGAGGACTTCTAACGACTTGTGGACTCCATGACACGTCGAGTTGTTGCACGTAGCCGGGCAAAAGGAGGACCGACAAGATATTAACAGTCATCCCATGGCTTTTGTCACTTCAGTGTATATATGTATAATATTGAAACATATACTTACTTTTGTTTATATACTATGTAGAACTGTAATATTTTTTGTTAAACATTAATGAAGAATTAACCTTATTTAATTCGAGTCACTTAATTTCGAATGAAATATCAAGGTTGAGTTACCTGGGAAGAATATGGATTCACATTTACAGGCGTTTCTTATAGTGCTGAAATAGGAGAGGGTGTCGCAGACGCGATGGGAGTAGCGTTCCGAATCCGCGACCAAGGAGCCCGCAGCAAACGGCCATTGGGGGCATGAATCCGACAGGCTGGTCCAGTGAGTATGCAATGCGCTGCGTTCCGTCTGGAAAAGAGATATGCTTATATTAATCACGAATAAATACATTTTTTGAAGAAAGTCTTCTGTAAGTGTAAATATTTCTTCAAACTCAGTCAATTATTATTCATTTGCCCCATCAATACAGCCCGAATTTCATTGCTACACATAACACACACCGATGCCGGCTTTCTAGCACAGATGTAGCGCGTCTTACTCGTGTTCTGGGAATTCCGGTTGGGGCATGGTTGTTCTTCTATGTGCTATCTGTGAGATGTGTGACTGTGCCCGCCCCCTGTAAAAAGGGATTGGGCAACTAAGGTATAATTACTCCTAGCTTATGATACAGCAAATTTTAAACACAAATCCTCAGAATGTGACCAACCCTTATCCTGAAGGCTGTTCTAATCTAAACACTACAATCATCCATCTCGTCAAGTATATGAATATATATCATTCTATGTCCCTACTGGGCAAAGTTATTCGCCCTAATGGACGGAGACTACAACATAATTGAAACAAAAGGTGCTTATTTCTGAGAAGAACATTCAGTGTAGAATTCTTAATATTCTATACTTCTTTTCTGATCATAAAAGTCATCAATATTCTTGCCTCGGATGTAGAACATGCTGTTTAAGATTTAATAATTATTCTACTATCCCCACCTCACCCATTTTATCTGTCCAAAATTCTATCGGACATGACATGGTGCTTAAGAAAGTTATGTTTCTTGATTGTACCTGGCTGCATGCAGGGAATGAATGTTACAGTTGTATGCCGGCGTCTTGGTACAGAGGTAATCCGTCTTCCTCTTGATCTGGGCGTTCCGGTTAGGGCCTGGTTGTTCTTCCGTGTGCTATCTGTGAAGTGTAAGAATCCTCCCCTTGTAAAAAGGGGCTGTGCAAGCGACTTTGTTGAGTGTGTAGCTAAGTCGTAGCCCTAGTTGGCGCTACTTCAAAGACAAGAGACGCTCCTTTCGGCTTAAACCTACTGATAAGTATCAGCGGGGCTTGTCCATGGCAAGTGCCATAAGTAACAACAACAACAACAACACACATCTATAAATTGATGAAGTTTATTTTAATTATATAAACGTCTCTTTAAAAAGCAACACTAGGTCTATTTTGGGATAGACTTCGTAATTTTGAACCACAGTCAGATTACGAGGATGACACCTGGGTTCACGATACCACACCTCACCTCATCTCACTACACCAGTGGGAGGACGTTTGGCCCCGAAGGATTGAAAGGTGCTACAGATCCCCTTACACGACGTTTTTTCGGTGGAATTGTGTCTCGAACCTGAAACCTTACGGCTCACGTGCCGAGACCTTACCACCTAATCACCTCGGCCTTGAAGGTGCCTCAAAGTAGCATCCAGGAATTCTAACCACTCTTAAACGTCTGCCCTCTCAGCCAACCAAGAAAATGAGAGGGTATTTTTTTCTTTTTGCGTTTTCTGCCTTTATTAAGGATTTAATTAAAATAATCTTAGATATTGTTACGAGCGGGCAAGCGCCGTGCAGGTATACTGAGGTTGGCGGCGTTTGGCGAGAAGTTTCGCGCCAGCCTGGTTGGTTTGGGGAAAGGAAAAGTCTGGTAGCCACTGGACCTTTCACGAAGCCTGGCGAGGGCACGCTCGGCTATATAAGGGACGGGTTGCTGTAAGATGGTGATGGGGTGAGTTATTTTAGTTCCTCTCTCGGAAGAGAAGCATCTCGCTGGACTAGCGGATTACTTTTCTTGCTTGTTATTAGTGAACTGTGTTTACGTTTGCTGTTAACGTTGTGTTATTGAGCTCGTTGCGATTTACTGTTACTGTGCTGTACGATAGTTGTTTTGCAATCTATTTTTATTGTGCGTAAGACTTGCATTTACGCTGTAAGTGAGTGTTGACTGTTGGATTGTTTTTATTTGAGGTTTTCTTTCTCAAGTCCTCCAGTAAATATCTGCAAATAAATAAATTTGTGCTTCTCCCCAAGTAAAGTCCATTCAATCCGAACCCGCTACGCTAAAAACGTAACAATATAAACCATTATCCAAAATAAATATTCGATTCTCTTTTAATTATCGTTTTTTGCTCTGTCGATTAAAATAAGCCTAATGGAATCATATTGCATCAGAAATTAAGCTTTTCATTAATACTACAAAGTATTAGTTAGTTACAATCTGGAATGGACTGAAGTATTACTTAAGAATACAAAATTGAAACATTTTTGTTAAATAGGATATTCTAATGGTCTACTGCAAAAAGGCTTTGTTATGTGATTAAGGGAGAAAACGATTGCTTTAATAATTATTTCAACGATTTTTAGTTTTACAGTAATTTAAGCGAATTTGTATTTTATACTTCTGTTTACTTCGGATTAATTTAACATAATCGAAGTTTTTTCCGCTTCATGTTTATATAGATTTTACATTTTCAGTTGTTCGTCTGTGGAATCAACTTTGGAAGTTCTTTCGAGTTTTCTTTGATTTTACGAATCAAGCATGGGGAAAAAAGGTATCATGTCAGAACATGTTGTTTTTAGGAATGAGGTTTGAGGCGTCAACAAAAATTCGTAGGAAAAATTAAAATTTTATCATATGCACGAGTATCTCAAAAAAAAATCAGCATTTAATAACGCGTTGCCATTGCATTTACAAAAGCTCTGATTAAAAAATAAGTTAATGACTACAGCAGATATAGCGTAGAAAAATGTCATTTTGAGCACGTGGTTATACGGAATGAAATAAATAGGAAACGTGATATTTTTTTAAACAATAAATGTGAGACAAAGTTTTTTTTAGTTTGTTTGCGATATTAAAGTGACTTATTCAATGAAACAATTAAAATGAATCAAAATATAATTTAACGTGCATGAGCACGTGGGGCTTGGCCATTCAACATGATATGACATGATACATTGAAATATGCATAGCAGCTTTCATTTTAACCTTTTATTTAAAAAAAAAACAGTAAATCAAAACAGTTAAATTCATTAAACATCTTGCCTTAACCAACTGGACATTGATGGAAGTGAGCAAGCCAGGTACTATCTTTTGGCCTTCAGAGGGTTGGAAGATGAGGGACATTTCCAGGGGGTCTGTCGTAAAAATATTGAAGCCTTCCTCCGTCTCACGATCTGGAAGAAAGAAAGAGAATTACATAATGTGTTGTCAATGGGACAACTAATTTTCTCTCAACAGTATCTTTTCCCAAATCGACAAGTTGATTCTATGGAAACACTCTTGACACATTTATTAAAATAGGTTATGAGAACGTGAATGGGAAAACAAACTGCCAGTTCATTGTTTTTCAGATTCGATAAATTATTGAAATCTGATTTGTGGTAACATTTTATTTAAGAATAATATACATTATAAAATGTATGACACTTAAGGCTTGCGGATTTCAAATACATATCCTTTGTTTAGTAATTTCTATTCAATCAGGGGGGAGGTGAGTATACCAGCCTTTGTTTAGTAATTTCTATTCAATTAGGGGG
>JAOUZG010030082.1:8398156-8429475 GCA_026289955.1 Argiope argentata
TGCCTTTGTTTAGTAATTTCTATTCAATTAGGGGGGAGGTGAGTATATGAGTCTTTGTTTAGTAATTTCTATTCAATAAATGGAGGGGGGAATAGGTGAGTAAAAATAGAAAAAACAGTTTTCAAAGAAATCTAGTAGGAGAACAAATAAATATATTTCACACACGCATACGCACACACGCACATACACAGAGAGAGAGCTAATAGTAGGAATTGAAAAACATTTTTTCTTTATTCTACTATTGTTTTGGATTCTGGTACGAAGGTAGCGCATCTACCTCGTGTTCTGGGAGCCCCGGGTTTGAGTCCCGGCTCGGGCATGGCTGTTCTTCTGTGTGCTATCTGTAAGATGTGTGAATGTGCCCCCCCCTTGTAAAAAAGGGTTTTGCAAGCGAATGTGGTGAGTGTGTAGCTAAGTCATACTCTTGGTCCAAGTTAGCGCTACATCAAAAACAAGAGACGCCGCTCCTTTCGGCTTAAATCTAGTGATGTATCAACAACAACACTCTTTCGGAAGAACAAAGATGGATGCAAAATATATGGCTAAATCAAAACAATTTTTGAAAAAATATAGCATATATCTAAATAGTGAATGGAAGTCATAAATATTTTGTGCTTTGCACTCTCTGATTATGTTGTCTCAAGCAAATTTATTCATATACATGCAACTGTAGTGAATATTATGAAAGGAGAATATATCTTACCGAGATGAGGGGGTGAGACGAGGTCTATAATGATCGAGAATTCTACGGGAGACTTCTTTATTAGATCCACGATTTCCGATCTGTCCTCCAGTGAGTAGCAAAGACCCATACTTGTTAAAACAGGTTGGAAGATCTTACAGCAGTCCAAGGGAAATACCAAGGCGATGCAATACAAAAAGAAATCTTTACATCTATTGAAACAATGCAGTGGTAAGTATAAATCAGGAAATAATTACAAATTAGTATTACTTGAATAACAAATACAAAGAAAAAAAAGATGTGCGATTATCTTTATTTTCACATATAACTAGCAGTCCTTGGCTACCAGCTGGTCCGCCACCTTAGTCTCTTAATAACTTAATCAGTAAAATATTTAATTTCAAACTTTAATAGTCATATAACTATATATAAGTTTTTAGCGTAACGGGTTCGGATTGAATGGACTTTACTTGAGGACAGCACAAATAGATTTATTTACGAGTATTTACAGGATGACTTGATAAAGGAAAACGTCAGAAAAAAAACAATCCAGCAATCAACAGTCACTTACAGTGTAAATGCAAGCCTTACGCACAATAAAAACAGACTGCAAGAAATATCATAGAGAACAGTAAACAGTAAATCACAGCGAGCTCAATAATACAACGTTAACAGCAAACGTAAACACAGCTCACTAATAACAAGCGAGAAAAGTAATCCGCTAGTCCAGCGAGGCGCTTCTCTTCCGAGAGAAAACTGTAACTGCTGAAACTACGGCAACTCTTCCCTTATATAGCCGAATGAGCGAGTGGAAACAGGGCGGAGCTTCATGAAAAATCCAGCGGCTACCAGACTATTCTTTTAGCCAAATCAACTCGGCTGGCGCCAAGCTTTTTCATAGCCGTCGACAACGCCTTTTCCTTCGGAGCGTTTCCGTATCATTCGCTCGCTTGTAATAATATATATATACTATCAGTTACAAACACATAATTTTGGCAGTAAAATGTCCTCTGAAAATTATTTGAAATCAAATTGATGAAAGAAACGGAGAGATTTTTACAATTATTTATCAAACACTAGCAGAAACTGCACGGCTTTGCACGTGGCATAGCATCCAAGAAGAAAAGTTAGCTTTAAATTTAAGTCTGGTCTTCACCCGATATGTCATGGACATGTTACTCAACTTCCAACAAACATAGAAATATATTTAAAAATTATCAAAAATAGCTACAAAACAATTTTTTATAACACACATTCAGAAATATTCAGACTATTATAAAGGTAAAAATATGAAGTGCCCATTGATAAAACACAGACGGTCATTTTGAGGTTGGATTTCTTTCTTTTGGGTAGATTTGAATAGCTGTTTAAAATCAGACGTAAACAAAAAAAAATCTATGCACATATGCTTGCCACAGTTCTTGCTATTTGCGCACGTGCAGTTTGAGGTTTTCGCGCATGCGTGGATAAGATAAAATCGCAATTATAAAACTCTCCTTTTAATTTTGATATGATTTCAATGTATTAAATCCTTCCCCAATAAATGCTCTACAAAATGGTATAAATATCTCCATTACCCGTTAACTATTTCTAGAGTTTTTGTGGTTCCAACATACAGACGCTTTCAGGAGACTTTATTTTATACTATTATATGGCAGGCAGTTTTTCATTAGATCAATCAATATGCTGAAAAAGGTGACCATCAAAAGGAATGAAAAAAATGAAGCGATAAAAATCATCTCCTAAATGAGACATTTGACTTATTCATTTCGTAGGAAGAAAATTTTCATTAAAAAAGGTATTTTCCTTAATACACAAAATAAAATTATGACTTTTGAATTATAACGCGATTAGATCATAAGGTATAAATTAATTTTCAAAATAACTTGTCTGCTTGACAGGATTAGAAAATAGAAAGAAGCATAGGAAAAGCTGATTGGTCAAATAAGAAGTCAGTAGTGTAGAAACGAAACTTTTGTCTTGTTGGGTAAATGACATAGATTTTTTTTCTAGATATGCCCAATATATTGCTATGAATAATTCGGGCTAGTAATAAATTGAGTAAAGTCATGCAATTTTTTTTCAATAATGACATAATTATTGCGCCATGGTACTCATAAAATATTTACGCTGATATATACTGAAAGTTAATGAGGAGAAATTCGATCATTATAAGTTTCTTCTTTTTTGAAGAATACATAATTTCTCTGGAAAACGGATTTAACATTCATTAGAAAAGACATTTAAATTCAATAATTAACAATGGAATGTTGCGAATTTATTGAACATTCAAAATTTTATTATTGTTATTATTATTCGGTACTTCTATGAGATAAACTTTTTTAATATGATGAAACCAATCAAACTATTAGTTATTGTTGTAATACATTATTGTGGAAATTTGCCGAACATTTTTACAACATAAAAAAGAAAAGCATGAAATTTTAAAATAAATTTTAAATAGATAGAATATATTTTATAAATAAAAAAATTAACACAATGCCGCCGTCCTGGCACAGATGTAGCGCGTCATCCTCGTGATCTAGGAATCCCGAGTTCGAGTCCTGGTCAGAACATGGTTGTTCTATCTGTGAGGTTTGTGAATCTGACCCCCCACCCCTGTGAAAATGGGCTGTACAAGCGAATGTAATGAATGTGTGTCATCTTCATGTGAGCTAGAAATCAGACTTTTGCCCTCGTATAATCCGGGGTCAATACAGGGACCGACTTAGCCTAATTGGGGCCAGGGGAAAAACTTCTTTGTGGATCCTTTTCTGTCTTTTTTTTCCTTCGAAAAGCAATGTTAAAAAATCATTAAAGAAGGAAACATAAACAACTCTTTCTATTCTATTTGGGAGCCTTCTCTGATGTGGAGGCCCAGGGCAACTGCCCCGTATGCCCCTATCTTAGTCAGGCTCTGAGTCCATACTCTCAAAAGTATCTGCACGCCTCTTTCCGTTGTAAAGCGGACACGTCATCATCATCATGTAACACATTACTATTTCTTCATTTAAAGATAAGGTAATGACTTGATCCTGGTCGATCAAATAAACGGGTAGCATTTAAATAAAGATGTTTTATTACAGCTTATATACAATAGAAAACAATTCGTCCTCATCTAGGTTAATATGCTGGGAAATATTTACATCTGTGTTAACAGTTCCATGACTAATGCAAGGAAAACTAACAGGCTGTTAGCATATCTGGCTAGCTGCAGGTAGCTCAAGGGATCTACGGATATATCTCCTGTAGATATTTTATCAGAAGTCCGAAGCTTCTCTCAAAAGAAAATTCTCCTGTAGACCTCGAGATCAAGAGGTATCTCTCCAACTGTCCCGCTAATCAGGTTCGCTGCTCATCAGCTCAGCTCCCCTATTCATCACCAAATCTTCCATTTCATTCTCGGTCAAACTCCACCTCTCATTTTCACATTGGTGTATTGTACTGGAGATGCCAAACATCCAATAATTCTTCAGAAATATTCCCGTGGGAATATTTGCTAATCAACCACCCTCGTAGCAGACCCTCCACAATAGGGAAATATCTACATCTGGAGGGTCCGACACGATTTCTTTCTTTAGAGGGAAGTAAAACACACGTGTGGTTCATTATCTGGACTCGATTCAAGTCCAGATGGTCCCATTAAGGGGGAGAATCCCCCGTTTGGGGTAATTACAAAGGGAAAGTGACAAAAAGAAAGGAATCGTCCCACAGCTGGCCAGGTGTAATAATGTTCAAACATGTGTCTCGTAGAAAGGGAGAGAAGTTTTACAACTTCTTTATAATAGAATGATCGGTAATATAATCTACTACCCCCCAATTAAGTTGCTATTCCAAAAAATATTCTTACCTAACACTGTTCTCAATGACGAATTCCCTGAGATCGAAGCTTTCGCTGCTGTTTCGCAATGCTCGGTATCTCTCATCCAACTCGTTCAAGCGATTCTCGAACTGTAAAATATGGGAAGGTAGCTCATTTTCTTCATCTTTCGTGGATATATCAACCACCATACTTATTTCATCTGGCGTTAGAGGAATGAAGGGATAACCAAGGGCCAAGAATGAGTATTCCACTAGATTCAAATAGCTGTCATTTAAATCTGGAAAATAAATGAGTCATGTTTCTTTTAAAATTGTATGCACGGCCATATTTAGTACAGCAAGTAACCATTAATGCGTTATAGGTTGCAGATACTAGGCAAAGTTAAAAAATACTGGGACATTTGCAATTTTTCTTTACAGGGTTTGGCAACACTTCCATGCAGAGTATCACTCTTATTCCCACGTTAATTATTGGAGTGAGCAGACCTTTAACCAATTCGCTGCCAACCACGAATATACTCGTGGTTGGCAGGGTGTTACCCATTGCCAACCCGAATATACTCGTGATACTTTCAATATATTATAACGTACAACTTGTCAAACTTGTAAACTTTTTATGGGGACAAACATAAATATGCAAGTGTAAAAACTTGAAAAAAAGCTACAAATAAATTGTTTTTACAAAAATTCTACTTTATTTAACAAGTATGATATAGTATTTTAATTATTTAAATTGGACAAAAATCAACTTCATCGTGTATTATAACAAAATTTTAAAGCAAAATAATCACATATATTATATATCTTCATTTTCGAATGCCATTAGAATGGGATCCCTGACAAAGTCCAATACATAATGGAAGTTTATGAGGACTCATCGGACAATGGTATCGAGTCTACAGTAGAATTATTTTCATGATATAATTTGTGATAAAGTCCAATGTATAAAGATGCTTTATCAGGACAGGTCGGACAATAATATCGAGTCCTTTTGCATTCCCATTGCCACCCACGAGTATACTCGTGTTTGATTTTTATACATGTAAATGATTATTTATGACAAAATATGTGTATTTACTTTGAAATAATAAAACTTAGATAAACAATAACAATCAAAATAGAAATGCCAATGGGCTTGGCAGCGAATGGGTTAAATATATCAGCTCCTTCGTCGATCTGCACCAAGAAAAAAAAATGAGTATGTGATCCGCTTTTTGCTTGCGGGACGTGTTAAACCAGGTGGAAATATTCGTCGAATGTAAGCGTAGTATAGTGACATTTGTTTATCACGAAGCAAGATCTATGAAAAGGAGGAACACTTCAAGCAGGGAAGAACTCTTCATGTGACTACGAAAGATTGCACTGGCCATCGACTACCATGGATCAAAGATTTACTTTCTCTCTGATCCAAAAGTCGCCGAAAACTGCCAATAGAAATCCTCCTGCTTCAAGATAACGCTCAACTACATTTTGGCTAATAGACGGGTGAAACAATGAAGGAGGGGAGATTTTAATTGCTGGAATACCCGCCATACGGTCCAGACATGTTTCCCTAAGACTTTCGTACATTTAAACCATTGAAAAAAGCGCCAAAAAGAAGAAGTTCGTAACTGACGAAGAAGTCATTGATGAGATCCAGTATTGGTTACAGATATAACTGAAAACTTGAAAGAAAAAATTTGTGAAACGTTGGAAAAAGTGCAATGAATCCCGAGATGGTTAAGTAAAAAAAAAAGGCGTATTTCAGTTTTCTATCAATAGAATAAATACAACTTTCCTCAAATATCCATTTTTTTATTCTTCCTCGTATATATTAGGATTATTACGATCGAAGCCTATCTATTACAAACACTTAATAAAATACAAAAAAAAAAAAACGAAAAATATACGCATTTTATGTAGCTATAAACAATGAACTGAATTTAAACGATACGTCAATTAAAGACAAAAGAGATGTACTAATAGTGATTGCCGATGATAAATTCATGTTATACTTTGAGGAAATCAGATAAGCCCAAGATTAAGAGAAAAATGTTTCTTCTTATTCATTAGATTAAAGGAATACTATGTTTCTTCAAAATTCATAAAATCTCATTCCTAATGCATTTTTTCCTCTTGGGATACCAGAAACATAATGTTAACAGCATCTTCAACAACAACAGTAAGTGAATTGGGAGAAACCGTTGGAAAAGAATGAATTCAAATTCCAAATGATGTGTGTATGATTCAATGAATTGGCGTTCGTGAGCAATAATGATCAGCTGTTCCAACACATTCATTAACTAACAAAATTCCATATTTGCATTAAAAATTTTGATATTTGTTATTAGTATTCATATAATAATTATTCAATGCATACATGTATTGTTACAATTACTCATGCATACAGTTATTTTATGTATGCATTTTGGGACATATGCATTCCACTATCAAATTATTAACACAATTAAGCGTCCTTTATTCAATATAAATTTTATCCAGTTCATTATATTATCTGAAAGTAAATCAAAGTGCATTTTATAACATGTCCATTATTATGTTTAAGTTATTTAATAAAAATTAGTAATCAAGGTGGGAAAAGAGTCTCACCTGTTCTGTAGAAAGGCTTTCTGCAAAGCGTGATACGGGGGTATTCTGGAAAAAATACTGGATCTTCTTCCTTTCCCAATTCGATGTCTTTGTTGATTGTGTTGATGAAAGTGGATTCTTTGTCAAAGGCTTCCTGTAGCAGCATCGTTATGTTGCCCAGCACTGATAAAATGCATAGAGTGAATAGAACCCTAAATGTACAAATGATGTCTCTCAATTTAATTATTTCGAGTATTTAAACAGTTTTCAAAATAAATTAAACTTTTTCTCGAATTTTAATTAAAAACTAATCATTTGCGTCTGTTTATATGCTGGGGCAGGAGGAGTGCCGCTGTAGCCTGATGATCAGAACTCTTCTTCAAAATCGAAGGATTTGAGGTTCGAAACCCGATTTCCTCGAAGAACCGTCGTTTAAGCAGGTCTGGAGCACGCTGAATCGACGGGGCCAGACATTCTCCCGTCGGTGTGGTGCAGAAGCTTGAAGGGGAGAGGGCAGCTGGGGTGCTTTCACGTTATTTGCTCGGGACTCAAAATAATGAGATCTGTCCTGTAATATCCTTAGTGTTGCTTTAAAGCTGGAAGTTAATATAACTAAACTGAATTACATATATTGAATGTCTGAAATTCCAAATTGAGCTTAGTTTTAATTCCTTAGATATGCACTTTAATTGCAATATTACATTAAAAAAAGTGGGAATTATAAGAAATAAGTTAAGCTTTGCTAAAAGACAATATTTAAAAAAAATTCATGAATAAAAATTCTATACAATTCCCATGTATAAAATGTTTGATTAATACTATTAATTAACTACTGGATAACAAATTTTATAATTAAATTTACCAGTTTTCTGGCGCAGAGGTAGCGCGTCTTCCTCGTGTCCTAGGAGTCCCGGTTTGGGCATGGTTGTTCTTCTCTGTGCTATCTGTGAGATATGTGAATGTGCTCCCCAGTAAAAAGGGGTTGTGCAAGCGAATGTGGTGAGTGTGTAGCTAAGTCGTACTCTTGGCCCCAGTTGGCGCTTCTTCAAAAACAAGAGACGCTCCTTTCGGCTTAAATCTACTGCTGCATCAGAGGGGGGCTTGTTCAATATGGCAAGTGCCATAAGTAACAACAGTAACAACAACATAATTAAATTTACTATAAATCCTTCCTTCAAAAAATGGCCAATAATGAGTCGTACTATTAATATTACTTGCGTGTTAAGGTAATTAGGTAGCCAGAGGCGCTAAACAAATGGTGAGGTGGGGGACCGAGTAATCATATGAAAACATGGCACTGCACCAAATAAATGGTAATGATGGGGAATGGTGAGTTATGGAAAAGCGTAATACTGTATTCATTTGAACAGTTGTTTGAACCGTGGCAACAAGATTTATTGAACTTTGACAAAAAGTTAGATTGCTAGAATTGTTTCGGAAACTAATCTTGTTCGTTTATTCTGCATCTAGATAAGCCAGTGAAATTTTTAGTTTCGTTTTAAAGCATTAACTGTCCCTCTGTTAAGAAAACGCTTCAACGCGGAAGAGGCCAACATTTCGAAGAATAAAATTTTAGGAATTGTGAAAAAAAAAAAGATTCAAATAAATGTTGCAAATATTGAAACAGTTTTCAACGTTAGACGTAGTTTTATAATTTTTAAATAATAAAAAAACGATTTTTGAGTTTTTAAGTGCAAAAAACTGCGACAAATATAAGAATGACTTTGTTTCGAGCAAATATCTCAAACAATAGAGCATGGGAAGAATAAATGTGTTTTACATGAATTTCATCAGCAAGGAGGGGAAAAATATTATGTTGTTGTTGTTACTTATGGCACTTGCCTATGGATTATTCGGCTTAAAACTCTCTGATGCCTCGGCGAAATTTGTTCATGGCAAGTGCTATTAATAACAACAACAACGTCCTATTTATCCATAGTTAAACAGATTGGAAGGAAGAAGGTCATGCAGGTAGAAGAATCACATTTGTTACATTAATCATAGTAATTGAAGTATTTATCGGTGTAATTAATCTACCCAATTTTAACCCATCTGCATTGTTGGTATGATTGAAACTGATGGAAGGTTTATTTGAGTTACTTTCCAAGAAAAAACCTAATTTTGGCCCTCTCAATGCTTAAACATCTTGAAGTACCAGTTTACTATTAACCGAATTTCCTTTCCCGTTATTCTCAACAATTTTCCAAATGTTAAAAGCAGCACAAATCAGCATCCTTTCATGTCAAAAGACATGCAAATTCAAGTATGATTTTAGTAATAAGAAAATGAATATTCGTTAAAAAAATTTCCTCTTAATTCGTTTAACATGGATCCTCTTAAGCACTTGTAGCTTTGCTTAGAACAAAGTATCCAAACATTAATATAAAAAATCGACGAATTTGAAAGGATTAGACCTCTTTTGGACAACTTCTTTCATGATTATTCTGAGATGTATCATATACAACCAATCAATATACGTTTATATTATTTCCCTTTCAATTTTGTTTACTCGCCAACAGCACGCCCAGTACCAAGAATTTAGTATTTTGATACGTTTTCTTTTAATAAAATGTCACACGAAACATAAAGTGAATTATAAATATTTTGAGTATAAATTTAATTCAAAAATATTTAGAAACAAGCAAACAACATTTCTGGTTCTAGGGATAACAAAAAGAAATATGATTCATGAAAGGCATCTTAAAGCTTTACAGAGTTATTTTTAAAATGTGGTAGGGTTGTTTTCAAATGCTTACCAAAATAGGTATTCAAGCAATACATAAATATGGAATCTACAAAAGATACCAGCTTTCAATTTCTGCTCAAAACTTTCATTACTTCAAAATTTATCAATTCAATCGCATTTATTTTTTTAATATTGTTGTAACAAGGGAAACAATGATAAATAGGACGAAACATAGTAATAAAAAATATAGAGTATTAGCTGTGAAAAGATATGAAGTGTTCTTAAGAAATGTGTTGGAGATAAAAAAAAGAGTTAACACTTTATATATCAGAAAACTTGTTATTAAATTTCAAGCAATTAATAGTAGTCTTAGAACTATTTTAAGAATACTAATCTTTAATATAAAAAAAGTTATGATCAATTAAGAGCTAATTAAATTTGAAAAACAAAAGTAATTCCTGTATTTATGAGAATCTGTTTTGTTCCTCGTTTACAATCCGAGATGTTCATTTTGGAATCGTTCTTGATTAGTATGTTGTTGTTGTGTTGTTACTTATGGCACTTTTCAAGCTCGCTGAAATGCTTATCAGTGATTTCAGCCGATTGGGTGTCTCTTGTTTTTCAGTAGCGCCAACTAGTTACAAGAGTGTGCCTTAGATACACACACACGTCACAACCTGTTTTACGGAGCAGACTTCCTTTACGCATTTCATTCGTTCATATACAGATCGTAATTTAGATCTGGAATAGAGAATGATCACTTCTGAATCAATACCCCAGTGGTATTACTCTCGACATGGAGGACTTTATGACCACGGCACATTTAATATGCGCCAACCACCACACACACACACGGAAAATCTTCGGTTAACGGGTTCGAATCCGCAACCCAAGAGATGTGAATCCAGCCCGCTACCAATCAGGCAAGTTGATTAGTATGTAATAAACCTTATCTCTTACCTGTACATGAACTTCAGGATACAAGATGTGTTCTTCTTGGAGCAAATGAAATGTGTTCCATGGACACTTGATGTCTGTGCAAATCTTTCCACTAACTGCCTACGTTTCTTAGGATTGCCACAGTTCCAGCTGGATTCGTGAGGTTCTTTTTTCTGGTGGGTATGAGAATCATCGAAACCCCAATCCAGGTCGCTAGGATGTCCCAATTTCGTATTCCAAGCATGCATTTTAGATGAATTCATGACTGTCTAAATGAAAAGAAGCATTCAAAACTTTTGTCAATAGCCTGCAAAAATCTGTACATAAAAATTTAAGATCTAAGAGATTTTCAAAGACAATTTAAGTGGACTGTATACTATAAGCTACGCCATATACCATTGCACCCAAGAAATAGTTGTTGTTTCTAATTTCACTTGACAAAGACAAGCTCGTTGATGCTTTAACGATTTTAAGCCAAATTGAGCGTCTCTTGTTTTTGAATTAGCGCCAACTTGGGCCAAGAGTATGATTTAGCTACTCACTCATCACATTCATTTGCACAGCCCCTTTTTACAGGGGACAGAATCACACGCCTCACAGATAAGAACAACCACACCCCAACCGGAACAACCAGATCACGAGGAAGACGCGCTACCTCTGTTCTAGGACGACGGCCCAACTTAAGTAGATTGTATAAAAGCTACGTCGTATACCATTACGCCCAAGAAATAGTTGTTATTTTTTCTAATGGCGCATGCCATGGACAAGCTCACTGATGCTTCAGCGATTTTAAGCCGAATTGAGTGTCTCTTGTTTTTGAAGTAGCGCTAACAAGGGTCAAGAGAACGACTTAGCTACTCACTCGTCACATTTGCTTGCACAGCTTCATTTTATAGGGAGGTATATTCACGCCCCTTACAGATAGAACATATAAGAACAACCATGCCCAAACCAGGACTCGAGCCCAGGACCCCCAAATCACGGGGAAGACGCTCTATCTCTATGCCAGGACGCCGGCCCAAGAATTAGTAATCAATAAAAGTGGTTTATATACTTGATAATGATTTCATTTTAAAGAAAATAAATCTACGTGCCATGTAATAAATGTCTATATTTCAAAAGAAATTATTTAAATATTTTCAATAGACTTAAGATATGTAGAAACATACATTATAAAACACATATTTTTTTAATACGCACAACAAGCATCATTTGTCACTGTCTATACACAAAGTCCTTCTGTTTGCGATAAAAACTGAATTTCAAGTAAAATTTGGTCTATATGCGTTAAAGAATCTAATGAGAAAATTTTGGGACAAAAGAAGTTACAAAAATGATTCCAATACATATGACGAATGTAAAAGAAATATACTTTTCACATACTTATCAATAAACGGCAAGCTTTTGCGATATATTCCTGATGGTCCACATTATTCATTATTTTGTATAATGGAGCTGACTTAAAAAAATAATTTGGATTATAGTTTTCACAAAACCAAAAATAAAACCGCAAGAGCACATTTTCGTATCGTATATATTTCATAAAATGTCAGATTTAATCATGTGAGAACATTATGTTTTTGGGATGAAGTTTTTGGCATCAACAAAAACTCGTAGACGAAAAATAAAAATGCTATTAGCTGCACGAGCATTTCAAAAAAAAAAAAAAAATCAGCTTTCAATAACACGTTGCCATTGCCTTTTCAAAAGCTCTAAATTAAAAAAATAAGTTAATGATTACGGCAAATTAAACCTAGAAGAATGTCATTTTGAGCACGTGATTATATGAAATGAAATAAATAAGAAATGTGATATTTTTTTAAAACAATAAAGGCGAGACAAAGTTTTTTTTAATGTTTGCAGTACTAAAGTGACTCATTCAATGAAGCCATTAAAATGAATAAAAATACAACTTGAACGAGTGCGTGGTGCTTGGCCGTTCAAGAAATGATGTTTTGACACGATACATTGAAATATGCATAGCAGATTTGATTGTAATCTTTTAACTTTTCTTTCACTTTACAGCCACTTTGTAACGAAAATAAAGCATGTATTTTGTATAAACCGTTCAAATAGAGCAAAGAAAATAAAACAGATATACACTTTATAGCCAGATTGTTGGCGATTTTGGGGGGAATTTGGCATAGATAAACAGTTTTGGAGAAAAGAGAATAAATTGCATTTATATTATTTGATGATCTTTTGAATTACTGCTTTCGCATTCATGATAATAGGCAGGCAGGTTGATTCTGAACTCGTATTCAGATATGATTTAAATTTTAATGAAGATTAGATATTCACAAAGTATAAATATATATTAAACTCCTTTCATCTAATCCGTTTTCGTTTTGAGTCGCCACATTCACAATCACTCTAATAGGTAGACAAATTTCTCACTGAAATATTTCGTCTAAAATTTGATAGAAATGTACAACTCTGATCGAAAAATCATACATCAAATTGTTATTCTGTCATTATACTATCATTCTATGTTTCTTTTGAGTTTTGTTTGTACAAACAGAGAGGGTTTTTTTTCGAACATATGCAAATTTACATGTTCTTTGCATGATGATGGAAATTTCCATCATAACATTTAATGAACAAAAATTGTACTCAAAACAGATGTACAGTAAATTGGTTGTTGATGGCAACTTTTCCACCGATGTTCCTTATTGCGCAATAAGGAACATAGCTATCAAAAAAATCTAATGCCAAAATTATTATAGAGGGATTTAGCTCATCCTTCCGCTATTTGTTACTATTGGAAAAAACGTGCGATTTCTTTAATATTTATATATATATCAAAGAAATCCTGTCCTGTCACAGAAGTAGCACGACTTCTCCGTGATCTGGACGTCCAGGGTTCGAGTCCTGGTTAGGTCACGGTTGTTCTTCTGTGAGGTGAGTAAATGCTCACCCCCCCTAAAAAAAGGGTTGTGCAAGAGAGTGTATATGTCATCCTCATATGAGCTAGAAGTCAGACTTCTGCTCTGGGGTGCAGAGGGCCCCTCTTTCCGTTGTAAAGTGGATACGTTATCATCATCATATCTAATCGGAATTGTTTTTGCTAATAAAAGCGGTAATGAGAGGAGAAGGTTAGAAGAGAGGGACAGAGAAGATTTCGTGCTAAATTTAACATGTAAATTTGTATAATAATGAATGTTTCCACCAAACTGTTTTTTAATTATTTTATATTATGTATTTATACTAGAATTTTTTTTCATAAGAAAACATTCAAAATAGAGAATAAATTATATCATCCTAATTTATTTCAGAAAAGAGGAGAGAAAAAATTATGGAAAAAAGGGCTAAAACGAAGAAGTTCATCACAATATCAAGGTCTTAATTTCAGACGGTCTCAAACCTTTCTTTTTTTTTTCTTCTCAAATATTAGGGAAAAAATTTATTAATTGTTAAAAATTTATTCAATTCAGGTACTTACGTATTATACCGCCCAACTTTATCACCAAATTTGAAGTCGTCGCCAATGAGTTACTAAACCGATAATTGTGGCAATCCAATTCTCCAATTTCGCCAATTGTGGCAATGGTGTAATCTGTTGATCTTTATATCCAAATTTAAATCCGTCGCCAATAAGTTACTAAGCCGTTGGCGATCGTTGGTGAAGACTGTATAATTCGTAAATACCTTAATTCATTGGGATTCCTAACAGCGATTTAATTAATTGTTATCAGATGAATATTAATTGATTGTTAATTATTAAAATTGGGTTTAACGGCTCATAGCAGAATTTAAATTAATGATGTTATGAAGGTCTCTAACGAATGCTTATACTATACAGTTATTATAATTGCACAGGACGTTAAAATTAGTTAACATAATCATAATGCGAATTATCAAACACTTACCTTTTAAAGAATAATTTATTTCAATAGTTTTCCATGCGTATCCCTTTAGGGAACCTCACAACTTTTCGACTCATTTTAAAATCTTCAACACATTAACGTCCAAAATTCACTTATTGTCTTCCCTGATAACAAAGATAATTTTTCAAAACTCTGAAAACACGGACAGGGGCCGTGCGTGTACACCTTTTAAATTTCGTTACGAGCTCTGATGATTGAAAGCTGTTTGACCTGGCCTCCCACCATGTCGTCTATCATCAACGGGCTCATCACCTGTGGTTAATCAATACTACCCTGCAAATTACCATTTCTCTTTAAAACCATTTCCAATGAAAAAGCCAATTTTCGTAAGGAAGCCCCTTTGTCATTTCTTTGAAGCGACATAACAATCAATACTCATTTCGAGTTTCCATTTTTGTCAGCACGCTTCCAGGTTTATTTAGTATTTGCAGCAATATTCTCCCCTTCTTTTTTTTCTTTTTTTTAAAAATTGTGACGTAGCTTCCATTTATTTTCCTGCTGGAAACACGCCTTTAATACGTCACTGAAATGAATACTATAAATTTTTTCATTTATATTCTAAAATGTTTTCACACTGTGGTATTATTTTTTAAACATTTAGAAATCCCCGTGCAATACTAAGTATAACACAGGGCTTACAGAAGCAGACAACACATTACATAAAGACATCACATACAGAAAAGCTACTCACGCATCACATTTGCTTGCACAGCCCCCCTTTTTACAAGCGGGGGTACATTCAAATATATCACAGATCAAAAGGGCCGGGATAGCCTGGTTTTTAGAGTGTTGGATTCGTACTCCTTAGGTTACGAGTTCAAAACTCACCGGCCAAAAAATTCTCCGAGTGTTTGGCGGCTGGCGCTCGTTAAATCTATTCGTGGTCACAAAGTCCTCCATGTCGAGAGTAATACCACTGGGAGTACTGGGTCAGAGGTGATCGTTCTCTGTTCCAGTGAATGAATATGCATGAATGAAGTCCGCCCCCTAAAAAGGGTTGTGGCGTGTGTGCAGCTAAGTCATGCTCTTGCCCCTAGATGGCGCTACTTGTAAAACAAAAGACGTATATCTCCGGCTTAAAATCTGCTGATGTATCAGCGGGGCTTGTCCATGGCAAATGCCATAAGTAACAACAACAACACAGATAAAGAACAACCATACCTGAATCGGGACTCGAACACAGGATGCCCTGATCATGGGGAAAATGCACCCCCCCCCTGTGCCAAGACGTCGGCACTGTAATATGTATTTAATCAGAATTTTTTGCAATAAATATGAAAAGTTTGTGCTTAGTAGAATTCAAAATTAGAATTGACTGAATTTTAGGTTTCAAACATAACCTTTTTTTAATGTTTAAAATGGATATTCCTAATAAAGTGAAGTCTTAATATCTTCGTGTTAAGAAAAGTGTATTCGATTCTCTTTCTCAACAAGATGAAAGATACTATAAAAATTAAAAATTATAGTTACATATTTTACCCGTCGGAAAAATATTTTTTTTGTAACAGGAACAGATTTAATTTGGATATGCACGGAATAGTATATGAAAGGTTTAACGAGGAATAAAAGCGATGGTAATTGCTTTATGAAGAGTTGAGAATAATATCTAAATCTGATTATTGCCGTATCACATGTTAAAGAGTTATCTGAGAGTCTTCTATGTACCCAATCAAAGATAACAGAACATCTGAAATTATCAAACAAAAAATATTTTTTCAAATCATTTCTTTCACAAAACGTTCCTCATTAATGAACAAATAGGTGAGATATGATGAAGATTTCGTTAGAAAATGCTTCTTGCGTCTTTATATATATATATATATATATATATATATATATAAATGCAAGCGCTTTAAAATTTAAAATTATTTTTATGAGATCATTAAAGACTTTTTTTACCAAATTATTTCATGCCTGTAGTATTTAGAACATAAAACGAGGGCCGCGGTGGCCTGGTGGTGAGGTCTCGGCTCGTAATTCGTAGTGTTTCAGGTTCGAGACCCGATTCCACCGAAGAACGGTCGTGTGATGGGGCCTCTTGCACATAAATCTGTTATTATTCCTCCCGCTGGTGTGTTGTTTAGAAAGGGGTTCCAGCTCAAGAGTCGTCGTCGTCATCTGACCGCGGTTCAAAATTACGAGGTCCGTCCCAAAATAGCCCTAGTGTTACTTCACAACGGAGCATTAATATAACTAAACTAAAACGTAAAATGACAATAGTTGTGAAATGAGAGACAAAATTGAAATTGTTTTTCAAAGCAGAAACTAAGGGCCAGGATGGCCTGGTTGGTAGGGCGTAGGGCGTAGGACTCGTACTCCTTAGGTTACGAGTTCGAAACTCATCGGCCAAAAGATTCCCCGAGTGTAATGGCGGCTGACGCACGTTAAATCTGTTCGTGGTCGCAAAGTCTTTCATATCGAGAGTAATATTACTGATGGTACTGGATCAGAGGTGATCGTTCTCTGTTCCATGTCTAAATTACGATCTGAGATGTATAAATGAATTTGTATGAATGTAGTCCACCCCCTAAAAAGGGTTATGACGTGTGTCGCTAAGTCGTACCCTTGGCTCTAGATGGGGCTATTTGTAAAACAAAGAGAGGCATTTCTTAGGCTTAAAAATCTGCTTATTGCATCAGCGGGGGGTTTGTCCATGGCAAGTGCCATTAGTCACAACACGCATTTCGGTAATCGAGAAGAAATCCTGTTTTCCGAGAGGGGCAATATTTATATAAAATAATAAAAATTATATTAATAATCAATTTTAGATATAAGCTAATTTTTTATGGTAGTTGTCTATCTCTAGTTGTATAATTTTCCCATGAAACCTATTTTTAAAAAGGGAAGAGAAAGTTCTAATTTCAACTTAAGAGATTTCTTATACTTGAAGTTAGAAAGCTGCATAAGTACATTTCGAAAGATATATTACCTTTTATACATTTCACATTTTTGAGCCAAGTTGCTTATCGATCAACATCATGAAATTCGTAATTTAAAAAAAAATCTTGAATTACTTCATATTTGAATCATCTTGTTCTTTTAAAGGGCTGATACAATTCTTGAAATTTTTGCACCAGAAGCAAGACTATACCCCCAGGGACAGACGTGCTGGTCATTCACAAGAAAATTAGATGTACAAGCCCTTTCCCCCCCCAAAAAAGATGGAATATAAAAAAATAGTTTATTTCATTCTTTTGCCAAATCATTTTTTAAATTAAATAATCATATATACATAATGATTATTTAATTGATTACCCTTGTGACAACATTCCTTCTATATTACAAAATATTGTCTAACAGTTGGAAGGGGGCAGAGATTTGACCCCCCTTATATCCACCCCTGCATATACTTTTGAACTGAAAAGCTATTTAAGTATCATATCTTTCAAAAGGTATTGAACATCTAGTCTATTTTTTTGTTTTTCAGCATCTGAGCAATGTTTGTTTTTCTGCTAGAAAAGGGCATATATTTAAATATTTAAAGCTTTTTTTAAGGTTAGTATCGCGGTTAAAATATATTCGATAGATATTGAGAATTTGAAATCTTTTTTTGAACACACAAAGGAAACTTCTTTCTCGCTAAATGGCATCTCTTTTCTTTCCACAAAATTCCATAGTTAGAAGAAAAAAAGTCTTATCGACTACAGTTGTAAAAATATTAATAATAAAAATAATAATTCGATAACCTATTATTTATCATCTTAATAAGTATATAATATTTTATTTCTTAAAGAAGAGAAAATTTAATCGTTTCATTAACTAACTCACTAACTATTTCCAAAATGAGTTTTTACTCATTCATTTTTAATTAGCTAATAACAATAGTTTATTACTCTATGACATATTCCAGTTTCCTAACGAGTCATAAATTCTCCTTATTAATCATTTCCATCATCAATTGCCTTTTATTTTGTAATATATAATAATAAGATCTTTTATTGAATTGAATATCGATGACATAATGCCAAGTTCCTAATTCGTCTAACTGTTCGTGTCACATCGTGACATAGTATTGTAATTAATTTCCCTAATGAATCGCTAAAGAATCAATAAGAATGTTGTTTGTAACTAGCTGCTCTATTGAATATTTTGAGCATTTTTTTAAACATGTATATTGCAATTTACATATGTTATGCCAGGCTATAAATATCATCATGTAAAAAAAAAGAACTAGATAAATGAAATTTAGTACAGGATCTTTGCAATAAATTTTTAAATTTAAATAAAACTTTTAAATGAGAATCGTTTAGAGAAAGAGTCGAAACAAATTTATCACCTTTTAGTCCTTATGCATATAAGCTAAATAAAAAATTCGAAAACACTATTAAAAATCATATATATAGCTCGCACTAAATACTTAAAATTATGCATATATTTTACCATCAAAACTGTTATGGACTGTCGTATGTGGCAATTCAACTTTCTGAATGTGTATCTAGTGCATGTTAAAGAATATTTTTTAGCTTATGACTTCAGAATTTCGAATAAAATTGAATGTTAAAATTTTTGGGTAAAAATTTTAGATTTATTGTTTAGTTTATTCTAGGCACGCAAGGACAACCTATTCATCGCAAGAATAATTTTTATTTTTACTTAATTAATTTTAATTTTAAATCGATTGAGCGTATAATATTTCAAATTTGCATAGTTTTAACAAGATGGTAAAGTAAAATATATTTGACATACTTCGTTTTTATCACATTTTTTAAGTAAACATTCATAAGTGAATATAATAAATACAGTTCAAAAATTTATTAAACATACTGAAAAACAACAACATGATATGAAATAACGAGATGAATTTTGAATTTGATTTAGTTTAATTAATCTCCCGTTTTTATCGAATTTAATTAAACTCCCGTTTTTAAAGAAGGGTAATCGTAATTTTGAGTCTTGATCAAAAAACGAAGATGGCACCTGAGCTGGCAATCCCACCTCCGAGCCTCCGCGTCGCACCTACAAGAGGCTGTTTGACCGAGACGGAGTAAGCGTGCAACCAGCCCCACTTACAGGATGGTTCTTCGGCGGACTTGGAATTCGAACATGGAACCCTTCGTTGCTGAAGATGAAACCTTGTCGTCTCTATGGCCCTATGAGGCGTTTTGAATCTCCGTAATATTGCATTTGAAGTTTCACTCAGTAATTCCGCACTTAATTTATTTAGGTGATAATTTCTTCTCCTGTATCTTAAAAAATTATTAATTTTAAAATCTTAAATGCTGACACTTAAATTTGTTGTCTCTCTTTAAAATAAAATATCCACTCTATTTTATTTTCTCCAAAAATCTATTCTTTAAACAAGAAGTTTTAGTTTAGTTTAGTTTAGTTGTGCTAACGTTCCAGTTTAAAGCAATACTATCTGTTATCTT
Source organism: Argiope argentata (assembly GCA_026289955.1). Classification (NCBI taxonomy): domain Eukaryota; kingdom Metazoa; phylum Arthropoda; class Arachnida; order Araneae; family Araneidae; genus Argiope; species Argiope argentata. The sequence goes on from JAOUZG010030082.1 coordinate 8,418,110, forward strand.
AGGACGGATCTTTTAATTATGAACTGTGGTCAGGCGACAAGGACGACATCTGAGTTGGCACCTTTCTTCAAACTTCCATTCCACACCAGCGGGAGGACGTTTGTCCCCAACAATTTTAACGTGCGCCGGACCCGCTTACACGACGGTTCTTTCGCAGAATCGAGTTTCGAACATGAAACAATGCGGTTCCGAAACCAATACCTTACCACCAGGCCATTTTGGCTCTCTTTCAAACGAAAAAGGGAATAATGTGATAGATGTAAAAGAAATGAATTGCCATAGGTATTGACACAAATTACAAAACGTTATTATTATGTCAGAACATGGCGTTGTTTTGGGGATGAGGTCTTCGGCGTCAAGAAAAATTCATAGACGAAAAATTGAAATTTTTATTACCTGCACGAGCAGCTCAAAAAATTAGCTTTTGATAACGCTTTGCCATCGCATTTACAAAAGCTCTGATTAAAAAAAAGTTAATGACTACAGCAAATAAAACCTAGAAAAATGTCATTTGAGCACGTGTTTATATGAAATGAAATAAATAGGAAATGCGATATTTTTTTTAAACAATCAATGCGAGACAAAGATTTTTTTTATCGTTCGGAATACTAAAGTGACTCATTCAATGAAACAATTAAAATGAATAAAAATATAATTAAACTCGCACGAGCACGTGGTGCTTGGCCGTTCAAGAAATAATGTTCTCACATGATACATTGAAATATTCATAGCAGATTTCATTTTAATCTTTTATTTTTTACGTATGCGTTATCCAAATTATTTTAAGTTAATATGTCCAACAATATGATTTTTTAAACGAAGCATTTTATATATTGCCCTAGTGACTTTTTCTATTTTCTCAAATTTAATACGATCTTTGGCAGGAAATTGATAAAGTAACAAAAGGGGAAAAAATGTAAGCTAATCTTAGAAACTAAGTTAAGTTTCTAAAAACTACTAAGTTTTAAATTTCTAAGCTCTAAGTTTCATTTCTTCAACAGAATTAGCTATAAACTATAATTAGTAAAAGAAACGATACAGGAGAATGAAAAAAAGATCCGGTCTAGTATCAAAGGGTCCAGTGATACTTCAATAATGGTGCTCGGTAAGCAAAGAACTATCTAATTTTGAAATAAAGTTCAACCTTTCCTCCGATTATAATTTGTCTTATTTTGAGCAGAAAAGGAGTTTGAAAATCCATTCAGTTAATATTAATTTTCTTTTTTCTTCTTAATTGCAACAATATTTAGGTTTAAAAAAATCATGTTTATTATTTATTTTATCACATACGAAGTGTACAAAGAATTATTGTAATTTTCAAAAATTTCGAGTTTTAACTTTGATTTACTGTAACATTTCAGAAGCCCTTGAATTTCTAAAGCTCATTTTTGGGCTTATATATGTCTGTATGAAAATAACTGTCTGTCTGAAAATAAGACGATTCAAATATGTTTTAAGTGAGACGGACTAAATATGCATTGTCATCCCAGAAAATTTGTAGATTTTTAAAAAAATCAAATTTTAAATGGAGGGTGAATGAATGATATGCATGAATGAAGTCCACCCCGTAAAAAGGGTTTGTAATGTGTGTGAGCAAGAAATCACACTTCTGCTCTCGGATGCTCAGGGGTTCATAGCCTCTGTAGCCCCTGGGGGGCACCTCGTTAATTGGGGATGCGATGCTTCCGGTATGGTGGTTGAATCTCGCCAACCCAGTGGGTACACTAATAGGTGGGGGTTAGACTCCTCCCATCGATGACTCGACGTAATTCCTTCGGGGAGGGTTGTACCATGACCGGTGATGGCCATTAGGACTCAAACACAATTCCCACTAATTTCAGTTGCGGTGGTACGGTCATTCAGTTCCTATGGTTAATCTGTGTGCCTTCGTGGCGGGTCGGAGAGTCTGCTCTACGACTTACCGTCGGCAGCAACCCCCCCCTTTCGTTGTAAAGCGGAACATGAGAACAACAACGGAATATTTTTTCAGAAAGTATTTCTAATATTCTGTTTGAAGACAAATGAACACTATAACTTCAAAATTTCAAAATCCAAATCACAATTTCATTTTTTAAAAAATACAGACCAGTATTACATACTGAACCAAATCAATCAATGGGTTGACAAATGTGTCAATTTATACATTTGCATTCATAACTCAAAAGCAATGAATTAATAAGTAAATGAAATTTGGTATGATGTCTTGTTGCTGAAATTGTTATTCTGGGTCGAATTTTGATTTTAATCAATAGGCAAAAAATGATCAAAATGTATCTCGTTTCTTTCTAACATAGTAAGAAGCAGAAAACACTCATGTACGGAGCTCTGAATTTAAAAATCTGAATACATTCATAGCTTTCAAGACCTTGATCCGAATACATAAATTTTTAATCAAAATTTCATAATTTAAAAAATACAGATCAGTATTGCATGTTGAACCCAATCCATCAGTGGGATGACAAACGGCTCAATTTAAAAATCTGCATTCAAATGAATGCAATAACTCTAAAACAATGATTTAAATAAAAGAAATTTTAAGTGAGACTTTATCACTGAAATTGCAATACAAGGACATTATTTATTTCAACCAATGGGCAAAAAAATGACCAAAACGTATCGTTTTTTTTTAAAACATAGTATGAAGCAGAAAACACACATATATGGAACTCTGAAATTAAAAATGTGAATATATTCATAGCTTTTGAAACCTTGATCATAATACACAATTTTTTTAATCACTATTTCATCATTTAAAAAATGCAGATCAGCACCATATATTGAGCCAAATCCATTACTGCAGTGACAAATGAATCAATTTATACATTTTCATGCATAACTCAAAAGGAATGAATTAATAAGTAAATGAAATTTGGTATGATGCCTTGTTACTGAAATTGTTATTCTGGATCAAATTTTGATTTTAATCAATCGGCAAAAAATGATCAAAATATATCTCGTTTCTTTTTAGCAGAGTATGAAGCAGAAAACATTCATTTGGTTACGAGATCGAAACTCACCGGCCAAAAGATTCCCCGAGTGTGTGGCGGCTGGCGCTCGTTAAATCCGTGGTTGCAAAATCCTCCATGCCGAGAGTAATACCACTGGGGATACTGGTTCAAAGGTGATTGTTCTCTGTTCCAGATCTAAATTACGATCTCAGATGAGTGAATGAATGTACATGAATGAAGCCCGCCCCCAAAAAAGGGTAGTGGCGTGTGTGTAGCTAAGTCATACTCTTGACCCTAGATGGCGCTACTTGTAAAACAAAAGACGTATATATTTATTTCATATCTGGCTTAAAATCTGTTGATGTATCAGAGGGGCTTGTCCATGGCAAGTGCCATAAGTAACAACAACAACAACAACAGAAAGCATTCATGCAGAACTCTGAAAATAAAAATATTAATACACTTTTAAAGTTCACGGCCTTGATCAAAGTACACAATTTTTATTCTGGAAGAGGAATTGGATAAAAGATTTATTCTAGAACGTTTCAGAGATACTGCTCCACTTTAATATCAGATATATATAATCTATTTTTCCACATAATGAAATGCGGATTTTGCCAAGTATGTAATTTTTTAAAGATGAAACTAATTCATTTGCCAAGGGTTAACGTTATTTGAAAAATTCAATAAATATATTCATAATATAATTAAATAATAAATAATTCAAAAATTCAATAAAATCATCTAGGCAATATATTTTTTATGAGAAGAACATGTTTTCATTATTTTAATTATTTCCTCTTTAAAATATTTTCAACAAATTTACGAACTTCTTTAAATAAATTCTCATATAAACTTATTTTAATGAAAATATTTTGCCATAGTAACATTAAATCTGTAACATTAAAAAAAAGAAAGCGTTTCGTGCACTAAAAACATTAACCTTATCATTTCATCAAGCCTTAAGTGAAGGTATCACGCAGATTTTTGCTTAACCTATTTTGTTTACAAGAATGAGGCTTAATACAAAAAGAGAAACATCCGCTTCAAAAAGTTATATCGAAAATTGTAAAAAAAAAAATTATGCAGCTAATGACAAAAAACTCGAAATTGGTTTAAAAGAATAATTATTTTCTGACTATTGCTGACGTTCATAAACAAGTTTCATAATCACATCGATGTTTTGCATGCATTTACAAATAGATAAGTAATAGACTTCATAATCATCCACATGATTAGTTATCATAACTATCTACACTACTTTCACATAGTTTCAAATTAAACTACTTTTATTTCATAAACAACAGGCGATGGAAAGCGTTAAGCAATCGATTATCTAAGACAAATTTTATTTCTCATTTTCTGATATAGTATCCTTGAAAAAAATATTCTAGTTTTCAAAAAAAATTTGTTCTCGGAATTTCGAAGGATTTCGCTATTTTAAACCACCTTTCTTTCTCGCTCATGAGATATAGTTAAAGTAATTGTATACTGTACGAATCTGCTACTAAGTACGCTGCTCAAAGTATTTAAAGGTTATTGAGGTTACTGGCTGATCTTGCACTTGGAGAATTGTTTGAATAATTGATGCTTTATTGACAGACGTATTAGTCTAATTGAGATAAAAACAAGTAATATGAAAAAAAATAAATCAATTCCTACTTAGGTTAACAAAGAAAAGTTTTATTTTAGTTACTCTTTATTAAAAAATTACAATTAATATAAATATGTATAGAAATATGACAGAATCGCGATATTAAGAAGCAAAATAGAAAACGAATTTCCTGGCAATTTTCGATTCCCCTTTCTACACATGGTGTTCGAAATCGCAGTCCAAGGGATGGGAATCCAACGCCATACCAACCAGACTAATCCTGGCCTAACGATCACAACTACAATAAATAATTGATCAAAAAATTATACTAGCATTGAATTTTCAAAGTCATATAGAGAAATTTGCGTTTTGACCACGAAAGATTTAAACCCCACCACACTTGGACAATCTTCGACAGGTAGGTTCGAATTCACAGCTCAAGGGATGCGTACATAAAAATGCACGTACATAAAAATGCACCATATTTATAAAAATCATTTAAATTTTGACAACTTACCTTTTAACAATAGAAACCGACTTAACAGTTTTTTTATAGGCATCTATCATGTTATATAAACCCTGCCGACTATATCATGTTACGCTGTTTGACTATATAATTCCTTTATTTGCATATGCCCGTTTGTATCAGCTTTTCTGGTTCAGTAGTGTACGTAATCAAAAAGAATAATCCAAAAAGCTCTATAAGATCATTGAACTAAGAGTTACCTAATTTTCTACTTAGTTATTCCTTTGCTAATAGATGCTCAAAAAAGAGATATTAAAATTATAATTGAATTAACTAAAATTTTCCAAACTTGTAACTTATTTTTCTTTATAACTCCGAATCATATTTGGACCAAAAATCGTTTTTATGCAATTCCCAATTTCAGGGGTATGGTTTATAGGAGATAATTTTGTTCAGTATTAGTTAAATTTTTATTTTTTCATATTATTTTTAAATATATTTTACAATAGTGCTTTTCGTTTTATTTAATTTAGGTATTATACATTTATACACGTGTATTAAAAACATGTCATATTTATATATTTACTTGTATTACTTAAATAAATGAATATATTTATAAATACAAATTTTTGGGTTGTTTTTATACACATGCGCTTTTCAATGATATTAAATAATTTTTCTTGCGCTCGTTATCATTGATATAATTATGATTAATTTTTTAAATAATATGAGGCTGATAGCTTCATAAGCCAGATAAAAACCTCCGGACTTGAATGATCTTTTTTGTCTAGTCGTCTAGTTACTCTGCTTCGAACCTTAACGTTGTGAGTTTGTTCCTAAGGCTGTCCAAACCATTGACCCATAATAGTGACCCACAACTTTGAATAAACAACTTTCTACAGCTGATGTGGAGCCCTCTACCGACAGCAAAAGTCCTCAGGCACATTGGAAATAACAGACAGCTGACACACACTCGCCATAAGCTTAACTCAAATGTATCCTTCATCTCCCTACAGACTCACTGGCGAGAGAGTATGTAATGATAGCTTCTCAAGCCAGATAACAACCTCCAGATACGAGTGAACACTTTTGTCTAGTGGTCTAATTACTCGGCTACGAATCTTGAACGTTGCGAGTTCGGTCTTAGGGCAATCTAAAGGAATCAGTCCGAAAATATCATTACATTGCAATGTTTTATTCTAGATTTTTGAGTCTGAATTTTTTATAAAACTTTATCCCTTTATCAACTGACGTTACTCATAATTACCATTTAAATCTGGATTATATTTTCATAATATGACTATTTTTGTCAATAGTATTCTAAAAAACACGGAGATTGCAACCCAAATTGCAAGAGATTAATATAAGCTAAAAATAAGAATGAAGAATATTTAATTAGCAATTAAATTAATTAAGATATTTCTATTAATTAAAATTTTTCTCTTGGCTTCTCTGTGATTATTCTGAAAGGAAACTTAACAACTGGTGCAAAAATGAAATTGGAAAACTCATGGCAACCTAATTATGTAGATAAAGATTAAGAAGGTATAAGAATGATTTCATTAAAACTGTGGAAATTAAAATCAACAATACTACACTATCCATAGAAAAGATAATTTAAAATACGATGTAATAAAATAGCTTTAGATGTGTGAAAATAAGGATATTTTAATTTGTTTACCACTTCGTCATAAACAGTTTTGAAAACAGACTTTAAAAAAGATTACAATGAAATCTGCTACGCATATTTCAATGTATCATGCCAGAACATCATTTCTTTGAACGGCCAAGCACCACGTGCTCGTGCGAGTTAAATTATATTTTTATTCCTTTTAATTGTTTCATTGAATAAGTCACTTTAATATCGCAAACGACCCAAAAAATTTTGTCCCGTATTTATTGTTATTAAAAGTTGATTTTTTTTAGATGCTCCTGCAGATAATAAAATTTTTATTTTTTACGGAGTAAATTGTTTGTTTTTCACCTACGGATTTTTATTGACGCCAAAAACTTCATCTCAAAAACAACATCATGTTCTGACAAGATAATAATAGCCTTACATGGAAGAGAGAGACATGGATCTAAGAGAGATGAACAATAAGGAATAAAATTTTCGATAATTCATGCTTTTCATATATTTAATTGATTAATTTACCGTGGTGTAAAGGACATTGCCGCGGTGTAGTGGAAAAGAAAAAGTGCTTTTATTAATTATGCCAATATAAATGTTTCAAAAGAAAAAGGATTAGCTCTTTATATTTGCAACCTTTTTTTTCTCTCACTCCGTTATTGTTTGGTTTTCCTGTTTTATTTATCTTTGGAGTTTGACATTTTGAGTCACATCACACAACATTAGTGAAATGTCGGATAAAACAAAATAGTTAATGAATATCGAAAAAACATTCAATAAAAATCTATAAAACTGCAAGACGCTCATTATAAGAAATTAAGTCAATATTTTAAGTCATTTGAACGATAAATTGGAAATACTGAGGCAATAATTTTTTAATTTGTTACATCCGCAAAATTTTTAAGTAACATTGCATTTATTGATTCTGTGTTGATATTGCATGATATATTCGGATTTTAATCCTAACTAAAGTACCAAAACTACAGAATTTGAGTTGTTTACATCACACTATCTTTATATTTCTAAATTTAGTTCTTTGCGGTCAGATGTCGAGGTGACTCGACATTCAAGACTGTGCATTATTTTGACGTTTTATTATTTTTTTTTCAAATTTAATTGTTAAAAATGCTTGCATAATGGTTAAGAGATGTAGATTCATTTTTCAAAGAAATTGGACTTAATAGAATTATGAATATTTATTTTTCATAGCAATAAACAAATCTTTATATTTCGGTGAATCATTTTGCATATAATTACTTTTCGGACTGCAAGGCGTTAATATATTCCCATACATAGTCTGAAATAACACAAATGATATAAACCAGTTTGATGTTAAAAGAAACTATTGACTTTCTTAATTGACGAAAATAAATAAATTAATAGCATTAAAAATAGAAATAAGCTTTCTTAATAATTTTCATAGCATCTTAAAATTTTAAATATCAAAAATTCATTACTATAATGCTGTTACAATTAAAGATAAATTAACTTTATACTTTTCCGCTCTTTCTAAAGATTGAATTTATGTATTGATTTCCAAATAAGTATTGGTAAATTGCTGTATCGAAATAAAATTTAATTTTTAACAACAAAGAGGCATTTATCCAATAGACGATATTGCGTTCTTTTGATGGGTAAGTGCCCCATTGTTGTGATGCCAAAATCGAAACTGAAATAAAGCTGACTTGTCTTCATTTATTGAAAAGAAAGAGATTTATTGATACCATCATATTTCGAAAGGAGTACTTCCTCAATTGGCTTTACTTCTTCATATGTGGTTTGTTTTCAACTACAAAGATCATTTCTTATATAAATAAAAGATTATTTAATAATGTTTTCGATCTATAATCAAATTACGAAAAGCTGAGTTAAAGATTTTGAAAGTTGTTCATTTTTCAAAACTGAAACAATTGAAAGTTTTGAACTGCTGATACTGATGATAGAATGGCATTACTTTAATGTTTTGATGTTACAGAAGTATACTAAATAAACTTTAAAAAAAAATGACGAACTGGCAAGTGATTACAGTTACATATCTTAATGACCCAAGATTTCTAAAGAATATAAAACACACCTTCTAATAATATTAAAAACTGCATTTATAATGTTGTACATCATACTAGGAAACGACGATTGTTTTCGATTTCCAATTTAAAACGGAAGAAGGGTTGCAGTAGCTTCTGAGGGTATGAACCTCTGAGCATTTCGAGGGCTGAAGTCTGATTTTTAGCTCACACACGTCACAAAACCTTTTTATGTTGTCAACCATTAATACATTTCATTCATCAATCCACAGATTGTAATTTAGATCTGAAACGGAAAACGATTACCTCTGACCTAGTATCCCCAGTGGTATTACTCTCAACATGGAGGATGTAACCATGACAGATTTAACGTCAACCACATAGAAAGTCTTCGGCTGACGTGTTTGTAATTTCAACCAAGGAATGTGAATCCAATGGCTACCAGGCTATCCCGGCTTAAAAAGGCAATTAAAGTTCTTTATCTATCAATATATAAATGTTCTTTCTAGTCGAATTCACAACTTAATTTCTAAACCATTAGAGATTATTTGTGAACTTCTTGGTTTATTCTTTATTTTGTAACGTGCCAAAGGAGGTTGGCGACGGTTGACGAGGAGCTTCGGGTCAGCCGAGTTGATTTGGAGAGAGGAATATTCTGGTGACCGCTGGATCGTTTATGGCGCTTTCCGATGTTCCGCGTGCTTCTGGGCGCTCGCTCGCTCAGCTATATAAGGGACGGGTTGAGCCAATTTGGCAGTCCCTCTCGAAAGAGTAGCGATTCGTGGGACGAGCGGATTACTTTTCTCGCTTTTTATTTGTGAACTGTGTTTACATTTGTTGTTATTGTTGTATAATTGAGCTCGCTGTGATTTACTGTTTACTGTGCTATACGATATCTGTTTTGCAATCTGTGTTTATTGTGGCTTGTATAAAGCTTGTATTTACATTGTTAGTGACTGTTGACTACTGGATTGTTTTTATCTGCAGTTTTCCTTTCTCAAGTCATCCTGTAAATAGCTGTAAATAAATTTGTTTGTGCTGTTCTCAAGTAAAGTCCATTCAATCCGAACCCACTGCACTAAAAAAACATAATAGTATTATTGAAAATAATTATGACTTCTAAATTTTTATATTTCTTGTTTTATTAGTTATATTTAAACAAGATATGACTGATAGACTTTTTTAAAAATTTCAAATACTCTTGACAAATATTTTAAATAAAAAAGTTCAAATTTTGAAATTAAAGCTAACCGAGTTGTTAAGCTTTGACTATCACTAAAGAGACAATTTTCGATCCTTTCTATTAAGATTTCAAGGGAGACTCAACAATTAATGGGAAGTGTTTGTTTTAGGTAGAGGTTGAAAGTCCAAGCAGTTTAGAAATCAATTATTAGTCTATGATAAAAAGGACGTTCATATACTTTTCATTTCTTTCCCTTTCTTCTTCTTTTTACCCATAACTAAATTCATATTAATTCTGTTTTCATAATGGTAATGGTATCAGGCATTCAGTAAAATAAATTTTTAAAATTTACATATGCCTTGTCTAATTGTCTTAACAACCAAAATTAAGTCCTGGGATTTGAGTCTTTAAGAAAATACATAATTTCAGTGCAATCGTAGGAAGCAGATTCACTTGTTAACTTTTAAAGTCTTCTCTCTCGGTGAGATAAAGACTTTTAGTTTCTGAAAATCATGCTCAAAAGGTAGTTAAGAAAGATCTTTATCTCATTAACTTAAGGTTACCAGGGATCTTCAAAATAACTTTTTGCAATTTTTACCTTTGCAATTTGAAATTTTACAGGCATTAAGAGTAACACTATTATAAAGTATTATATTAATTTATTTATGAGTTATGAGTTATTATCGAAATAAACATATTTCTATAAAAAAAGTTTTTTTCCCCAACTCACATTAAGGCGGCCAGGGACCTTTCAAATAACTGTTTGCAATTTTTATCTAGGCAATTTGAAATTTTACAGGCATTAAGAGTAACACTATAGGAGATGATACACAAATTTATAAAGCATTATGTTAATTTATTTATTAGTTCGGGGAGCTAATATAATATAATATTAGCGATAAATAACGTTAATGGAAAGTGTTCCATGCTCTCCAAATGTGTTCGAAAACACTCCAATTTTTATTATTACTTACTCTAACCTTTTTGGAACAAAAGTTGGAATTAATCTTGAAGTTTGAGTACGAAATATCAAAATTAACCAATGTAATAACTCCAAACTACTTAATCTTTTTTTAAAAAATCTGTAGTTTTAAGTTATAATATTTGTTAATTTCTATATTTCATACTTAAACTTCAAGTTTAATCCTAACTTTTGTTTCAAAAGTATCAGAGTAAGTAATAATAAAAATTCGAGCGCTTTCGAACAAATTTGGAGCGCATGGAACACTTTTAATTAGCTTTATTTATCACTAATATTTTATTATATTAGTTCTCCGAACTCATAAATAAATTAACGTAATACTTTACAATTTTGTGTGTCATCTCTTATAGTGTTACTCTTAATGCCTGTAAAAATTTCAAATTGCTGAGGTGAAAATTACAAAAAATCATTTAAAAGGTTCCTGGTCGCCTTAATATTCAAACAAATAAACTAACGAAAAAAGACAAAATAAATTTTTCCAGTCACTCATATTGTTAAATCATAACCAGAATAAATTCATTCGTGATATGCAGGGTGCA
>JAOUZG010030082.1:8437366-8451467 GCA_026289955.1 Argiope argentata
AGATAGATAGATAGATAGATGCAAGAGCCATATTTCGTCAAACTGCACCAATATGTCCGTCCCAAAATAGTTTCAAAACGAGAGAACGGGACCTTCAACGAAATAGAATCAAAATCCAGTTATTTTTTAAAGTTTTATCTTGGGTTCCTTTTTTTTTCAGTAATGAACTAAAAAAAAAGAAAAAAAGAAATTAAGAGAGTCAGAGTGATGAATTTCTTCGAATCCAGCTGATTTATTTTAAACCGAAACAAAAAAAATTCAGCATATGAAATGAAGTGAAGCAAAAGAGAGCAGACGATATCTACTTTTATGTCGCGGTAATTCAAATTCGCTAAATATCCGCGAATATATATTCGAGTTTGTGTAAGTTGTTTCTTTCTGAAAACTGTTCATTTTTCTGTTTCAAATAATCTGTTTGCATAATGTTTTTACTCTTTAAATGTCTTATTTTTAATTTCTTCGTAGTTGCCGAATATCAAATTGATCTTGTGTTTACATTATATGCTTTATAAAACTGCTACATATTTGAAAAATATAAGGTACCAGATATATTTTTAAAAGTCAGTGTAATTGAATTTGGCTTTTAAAATGTTTAAAAGAATTTTAAAAATCCGTAACATATCTTATTGATCTTATTCATTTTTAAAAGAAAAGTATATTAGTTTGGATATTATATGAAACAAGCTGCTAGAATTTTGATTCATTATTATCTATAAACTATTATTTTTCATTATATATATGTGTATGCAAATTATTTTATTCACAAACATTTCCATCAAAACGACAAAATGTTACTTTTTTTTGTCTTTTAGACATTGACATTTTTTACTTTTAGAATTTTTGCAATGTCAAGTTCATCTTGCTGGGATAGAAATTTATTGACATCTGAAAGCACCAAAAATAATAATTCGTTATCAATAGAAAGTTTGCCTGCAAACAATGTCGAATTCTCTACAGAGACGGAAGAAGATGCAACTTCTTTGGTGAGAATGATGTTTGAATTTTCTCTCTAAAACCATTTTTCATTTTTTTTCTCTCCCTCCTGCTTGTATCAAATTTTGAAAATTATCCCAGTACTCTTAATTTGGGTGTTCCCATTATATTCTGCTTTAAAGAAATTTGAAATATTCTTTAGCAATATTTAAAAATAATATAAGAAATTTTATACAATTTATGACAGATAGACTATATCGCTATAATATGTGCAAACTATATATTATATATCAATAAGTAAACTATTTAATTAAAATAATTAAAAAAAGTTTTCAGTACTTGTGTATATTTGATGCTAGCACTTAAAATTCTAAAGATGTTGCATGCATTGCAACTAGCAATTAATCATCAAAGATGAGAGGTTATTTACATTATACATTGACTATGTTTGTTATTGATGTGCAGTTTTACCTACATCATGCAATTAAAACAAAGGTGTAAAAGAAGTCAATTTTTTCAAAAACTTTGCTTGAAAAATAAGTAGGTATTGAATGAATATTTTTTTTAAGTCATTATTTAGGAATTTTTAGGATGGGTAATTTTAGAAAAACAACTGTTCCTTGTTACAATAATATAATTCTCTCTTTCCACAATAAGATCCCACATTAATTTTCTCTTCCCACTCTATAGTAATTTTTTAAATTTTGTATTTGTCAAACTATGTATTAAACCTTGAGCTGGTCTTAATTTAAAATAGGCATACTTAAATTAGCATTTCAATTAAAATTTGCTAATATTTTGTAACTACTTATGATGACAGCTTTTATATTATTTAAAATTTATTTTGTTTAATTTTTATAATTTGTTCTATGCCTCATGTAATATTTTTATTATATAATAGCTATTTAATATTTCGTTGATAAGAATCATATCCACATCATTAGACTCTTATTTATATTTTCTTTTCTTTTACTACCTGTTTGAAGTATCATGTTTATACGGCTTACTTTCAGTAACAAATAAGAAATCTTATGTTTAATTTTGCTAAGTTAAGTTTAATTTATTTGATAGTTTTTTTCTTCTTCTAATAACAAAATTCTTTTGGCACAAATTATGAAGATTTTAAATGACAGGAGATGACTGTCTTTAAAGGTAAACTTTTTTTAAAGGTAACCTACTGTGAAATATTCTGTTATTTCAACTAATTGTAATATTTGTTATGTAAAAATTGTTAAACATTAATTGAGATTAATAAAAAAGACCAAGTTTTTGAAATTTGGTGCAGGGGAGGAAAGGGTGACACATTATGTGATGTGTGACTTGCATTATGTTAAAGCCTGTATCTGATTTGTTGAATTATGTAATGGGAATTTTTTATTAATGTTTTTTAAAATAGCTCTTGTTAATATAATTTTAATAATATTTAAAAAAAATATTTCTATCTTTCAACATAACTTTTGTTAAAAAATGAAACAAGCAAAGAAAAAAATTGAATAGATTTAATCAATGAAATTTTATTTCAAACTCTTAATAAATCAAAAAACACTCTTCCTTTAAAGTAAACATTTCTGCTCAGTTATATATTATTATATTCTGAATTGTTATGCAACTTAGATTTTAATGTTAATAAAATGAATGATAGATTGTCCTAAAATATAAATATTTAGAATAATTATGCAACTCTTTAAAGAATATGATTTATACTTTATCATTTTCAATTTCATTGTTTGGTTTTTATCTTTTGTGAGTTGGTTGCCTGTTTAAATTTTGAATTAGTTATTCTAAAATTGTTACACTATTTTATTTATTATAGATTGTACTGAGTGTTATTTTTCAAGGTCATAAAATGGGTGCTGCTTATTATGATCTTGATACATGTCATTTATGCCTTCTTCCTGATCATGTTGAAACTTCTTCAACTTATTCAATTCTGAGGCTACGTGAGTTTTCTAAAAAAGTTATTTATTCCATTTTGCTTTATAATATGATTTGTGGATAAATTTTTTTTTCATAGAATCTATTTTTATATACATGAGGAAAAGCGTAGTGGAATATATAAAGAGAAAAGAAGTCAATGAAGTATTAAGAATAATGACATTTTTTTGATACTTCCAAAACATATTTTATTACTTAAATAATCACTTCCTTTCATCTTTCTTAATTTTATTTAAATAATGTTGAATACTTCATTTGAAGGCTTTAATGAATCATATGAAATCAATTAATGTTGATAATTCTGGCAAAAACTTGGATTGAATAAGTATAAATTAAGAGAAGTTTTAAAAAATATTTTGTCTTTTAGTATTATTTATTAATGTTTCATTTATAATTTTAACTATTATATAGATTCTAAGAAATTTTTATATGGTTTTATCAATTGTTGTAGGAATTTAAACTAAATGTAATATGAAAATTAGATCTGTTTCTTAACAGTTTAGAGTATTAGAAAAGAAACAGTATGATTCCTTAAGATAATATTGATACATTTAAATGATGTGATTTGATTTAATACATTGTTACTTAATTGACAAAAAATATTTAAAAAAATTCTTACATATAGTTGCAAATCTCGGATATAAGGTGGAAATCAAGAAATATATTTTTAGTAAAAATTGATTTATAATACCAAGTTTAGGGATAATAATTATATTGTAAAGCTCCAAACTTTAAAAGAGCAAGAAGACAATGTAAATGTTTTAATCTTATGAAAAAAAAAGTCTTAACTCTTATTAATATGATATGTATGCCTGAGATATTGGGATTTTTTTCAACAATTTTGTCTAAACTTTCTTACTAATATAATAACATCAAATAATTTCACATTTGTCCAGATGTTTTGTCTATAAACTTTTTCCAATATCATTTAGTAATTAAACCTTATCAAATTATTGTATATGATTTATATATTATTAAAACTCTTTTACATTATATGTATTTATTTATAATTAAAAGATAAAGTTTGCATAATTTATCCTTTATTTATTTTTCTTTTTAATAATTTGATTAAATAGCTAAAATTTCTGCCAGGGCAAATAATTTTAGATTAAATTTGTTCTCTTATTGCAGCATTTTTTTAATGGGAATTTCTTATAATTGACATTAACACTATGATGTTTATTCTTAAATGTTTTATAAAGAATTTACTTGAAAAAAATTCCTGGTGATTTATTAAACATAAAACCACTTATAATTTGCATATATATCATTTTTGTTTATCTGATCCACTTAAAGTGCTAAATTCTAGATATTATGTAAAAGTAATTGGATATATCTGTACTTGAATTGAGTGATAGAATTGCATTTTTGCAAGTACCATCTATAAAATAGATTCTATTCTAAATGATGTTTTTTAAAACAGCTATATTAATCATTTTCCTAGTAGGTGTATCAGTACCTACAAGTTTAGCAAGGTATGCTGTTTTGTAAAAAATTTAACTACAACAATTTTGCTTATTCAGCTAATTTATTGCTTTTTTTTACATCTTATGTTCCAGTTCTTAAGCAGACTCAACCATGTGCTATCATTACCAATAATCGAGTGGATGAGAATATTCTTAATATTTTAAAGGAAATAAGTAAGCTATGTATTTTTTTGTTGAATTCTTCTTATGTAGAATTTAGAACTTCTCATTCCGTCTTGGTATTTTAATAATATTAAAAAATATTTATATTTTCTGTTACATAAAAGTTGCCCTTTTATTAGCTGTAACTTTATTTATAATTAAAATATGATTATCAATTGCACTAAGCACTTTTAAGACTCCTTAGATTTATGATATAACTTTGGAACAAAACCATTGAAAATTCATTTTTTTATCAGATAATTATTTTTAAACAATAATGTATTTTAAATTGAACATTGTAAGTCACAAATCAAAATTTATATATCATCATAATGTTAGCAGAATTACTTTTAGAAAAAGCATTGATTAATAAAAAAAAGAGACGGATGATTTAATTGTAAAATAGATCAATATTATTTTTAGCATTTGGTGTTACAATAAGAGATAGTGCTTTATCTGTTGCATTATTTTTATAACTGCTTTGTTTTCTATTTAATTTTTTTTAAAGTTAATGTCCTTTCCAATTTAATGAGCTATTGTATTTATGCTAATTATTACTTTTACATTTATTTTTAAAAATCTCATTACATATTTTTAATTCATATGCAATAAAAGTTAATGATTCTGTTTTAATTAAATGTATATGCTCTCTTACACTCTTACCCTTTTTATCTTTATAGATAATTTTAGCAGGCCTTCAGAATCCTCTGACACTTCACCTATGTCTGTGCATAAAGACAGACTACATTTACTACCTGGGATTGATTTTGGTTTGTATCCATACTATAGTTTTTTCCTGTTATAAGACAATATATTTTCTCTTGATTGATCAATAAAATGAAATTTTGCTGATTATTGTAGTGTTATTAAATTACCTATTATTTGTGAAATTATTTAAGAAATTTTTAGTATAACGTGAGAAATAATTCTTAAAAATAAAATTCTAAATGCTATTAATTTGTGTAATTAAAAATGAAGATTAAATGAATTTGAAGAAGATTAAAATTCTCATTTAATCCAGTCTATTACTTATCTACTCTAATTTTATTACTGTTATATTTCAATTTTAAAAAATTTAAATCTATTTTTATTATAGTTAAACACAGTTCCATATTCTTACTGCTATGATCCATCATTTACTTTATG
Organism: Argiope argentata; assembly: GCA_026289955.1. NCBI lineage: Eukaryota > Metazoa > Arthropoda > Arachnida > Araneae > Araneidae > Argiope > Argiope argentata. Next base: position 8,443,009 of record JAOUZG010030082.1, read on the forward strand.
GATGTTTAAGTAAGAATTAATATTAAATTTGATGCTTTTTATTATATATAAACACGTACACACAATGATATATTGAAGGTTTTTTTCATTAAATGACAATGATTACTTAGCCTTTAAATACCATTCAAACAATTATCTGGCGAATCTATAGGTTGTCAAGGTTTTTCTCCTTATACTGAAAGAATTTGAATATTTACATAAAAAATAGTTGATCAATAAATATTAATTTTAATTTAGCACTTGAAGCTTGTCGCCACCGTTTACAAAATTTAGAACTACCTGATATTCCAAAGAATATGAATGATGCTGAAAGAAGAATCTATTTTTCATCTTTAGTTGATTTTACAAACCTTTGTATGGTAAAATAACTATTTATTTAAAGAAAATCAAAAAATAATTTTTATTTTTCTTGTTTATGTTATTTTAATGTACAAGTATCTAATATTTCTTTGCTGCCTTCATATGATTTTAAGCAATTGCAAAAAATCTTACAACTTTGTTACATTGAGAGATGTATCAAAAGTATATTATGTTTGTTGTTTTAAATAACATGTTTAAAATGCTAACTTTCCTGATGCTAGTAAATATTCTGTGTTCCTCAAATTAAATGAAAATTATTTGGATGTTATTTATTAATTTTTATTTATCAATTAAGGAATATACAATAATTTTTAGAATCAATTGACTGATATCATTCCTGTCATGTATTTCTTACTACATTATTAACAGACTAATATTAGAATGTTTTCACAAAATCGTATTTCATGTCTTTAATTTTTGATAAAAATGTTAACTTGTTTGAAAATAAACTCATTTTTTGACAAATTTTCATTTGTCTCAGTATTATGAATTTCATCATTTTAATTTTTTTATTGTATTTTCTAATTTGAAACACATTTTATCTTTCTAATCCTGCTGGTTCTGATCATGGAGTATATATTCAAAATAGTTTCGCCATTTTAACTAATTTTATGTAAATAATATAAAAGAAATCATTTTCAATTTTTTAAGGTTTTATTTTTTTAAAGTTTAAAATAAACGATCTTTTAAGCTCACTAAAGTGCAGTGAATTGTGTTGAAAATTTTTGCAAAGTTATAATTTTATAATAATGTGTTATTCTATAAAAATACATAAAGAAGATAAAAATCAAAGTTTATTGTTTAAAATTTACTCATTGATATTTATACTAAAGCAATTACAATAATTATACGAGTGGATCACAAAAAATTATTAATATAAAACTAAATCGAGGAAACATGTTTTTTTGTGAATGTGAAAAGAAATTTTCTAAAGTTGTGTCAAAGGAATATAATATGAAATGTATTATTTAAAATATTTTTAAATGCATAACTAAAATGATAGATACTGTTTCTAGCACAATTACTTTCTAATGCAAAATAGATATTTTACAATTATTAGAGGCCTAAGCATTTTTTGGGGAAAAATACCTTGTTAAAATCTATCAATTAAAATGTATTATTTTTATTTGGAATAGAAATTGTAAAATATTTCATGTAGGAAGGTATGTGAGGGAATAAGTTATTTAATAAATTAAAATTTAGTATCACTTTCATGTAAATAAGCTGGATTGAATTGTGAATAAATCAGATGAAATCAATGAAAATAGATAATTATTTTCTTTTTTATTTAAAGAATTGTTGTTTGGATACTAGCTATAAATTAAAAATAATTTATAAAATGCATTAACTTTTCATGCTTGTTACCAATTTAGTAAATAGTTACTTTTGAAAAGGTTTTATTTAATATGATAATCAGTTTTCCTGGTTTGTTTATAAGAAAAAAAAATTATTGCATACATTTATTTGAAAATTGAATTTAAAATACTTTTTAGTTATTTATTTTTAATTTTTAGGTTAAAGCAGCTGGTGGTTTATTGAAGTTTGTTGAGAACAATCCCTTTGGCCCTCGTCTTGATTCAAAGACTGTCTCAGCTGTTTCTACTCTTATATTGTATTTTTTCAGCTTTTATTTCTTCTTTTTTAAGTAGTATTTTTCTATACTTTTTTTTTATTTCTCATAAAACTTCTTTTTGTTAACCCAACTGCAAATCATCACAAATATTTGATCCTTTTTGATATAAATATAGTCATATAAATGCAATTTTTTTAATGCAAATTTTTGTTGAATTCATAATGTAGCTTCTACCTGTTTTTTTTAAATCTTAATCAGAATTAATTTTTTTTCATTATTTATTATGGGTGAAATTTACATAAGTAAATAATTAGGTTGATTTGGAAATAACTTTTATTAGTGAACATTATTTTCCTCTAAATTATTTTCTTTTATTACCCTGGCAATTGCATACATTGTTAATAGCTTGAGAAAAGAATTATCTGAATTTTAAAACTCGTTTTAATTCAGAGTACATCTATTTTAATTTCCTGAGCTTTGAAATTAATTAGTTAAATTTTTTCTTCTAATTCTTTAAAAATTTATGCTGATATGAGAATTCCTTGCACGTAACTATTGAATTTTCTCATTTGCGACTTGGAAAATTTTATTTTATTTTGGAATCTACAAATTTATCTACTTCTGTTATTTCAATTATTTATTTTGTTTTTTTTATATCTGTAAATATTTGTGTAAGTTGTGTATAATTGTTAACAATCATTGCAGTTTGTTTTGAAAGGCTTCATTCTTAAAGAAATTATGCTTTCTTTGTAGGAAGAATATCATAAGCATTGATGAAAATTCATACAGGTAGGATAATGTTCTCTTTTTTGGTGTGTCTTATAAGTCTGATAAATTGATACTGTTTCTACTCTTATCAAGAACAGATTTATAATTTAAATGAAATGTAATTATTTTATTGATTTTTGCTTATAAAATATTGTAGAAAAAAAATCCTTTAGTTCCTCACAAAATAATTTTAAGATCTTAATAGAAAAATATCTTTATTTTTTCTGAAAATAAATTTTTTTGACATTAATTAAAGGCCATAGCTTTAAAAATACTTATAAGGTATTAGCAAGTTCCTTTTTTTTGTTATTAAAATCAATACATGAAGAAGGGGGTGGGAGATGATTTGTCTGTTTAGATGTAAATAAATCCAACTATACACATATCATAAAAAGAGACTATAATTATTTATTTATTATTATTTTTTTTAAATTTTGCAAGTATTTCAATGACTTGAAAAATTATAAATGTATTTAGAATTAAAAAATTTTTTTTATCTATTAAGACATATTTATATAAAATGTACGTTTCCATTTAATATTATTATTTACCATTTTTGTAATTTCTGACTCAATTGTTTAATAAGCTGTAAATCAGCAGTTTCATTCAGATAAATTTTAATTAAAATTTTATTTTGAATCTCAAAGGCTATATTCTCAATTTTTATGTTACCTCATCTTGACTGTTTTCTTGTGCTTTTAAAGTATTAAAACATTTTGTCAAATGGATCTTACTTGCTTTAAGAATTTTTTTTTTTTTAAAGAGCTCTTCAGATCTTTCAAGAAGAAAGACACCCTTCAGTGTACAAGAGTACTTCTGGCGTTAAAGAAGGCTTAAGTTTATATGGTATTGATTTATTTTTTAAGGATTTTTTTTATATTTTACCTGAAATTAATCATTGGTAAGAGTATTTATTTAATTTAAGAATCTGAAAAGAAATAAGTTTCTCTGTCTCCATGTATGCAACATCAAGAAGAAGATAAAAATTTTAAATTCAGAAACTTATTTTATTTGTTAATCTTAATCAGTTCACCAGAAATTTCAAATAAGAAATAATTTTGCAACCAGAATATTTTTTTTTCATGAATAAAATAATCTGTCTTATAAGACTAATTGTTTTGGCTGTTGATTATTATGAGGCCACAGTAGAAAAAAAAAGAGCTCACAGCTTTTATATAATTTAGAATAGCTAGGACCTGACTAAGGCAGGGGCATACGAGGCCGTTGCTTCAAGCCCCCACATAAGTAACCGGGGGCCCGAATTGAATAGAAATTTTATTTTGTTTCCTTTTTTAATGAATGTTCTACATTACTAAAGTAGTGAAGCAGAGGGGGGGGGGTGCAAAGAAGTTTTTATCCTGTGTCCCAACCAGGTCAGGCCCTGAGACTAATAAATATTCTTGTTAGAGAAAAAACAAATTAACAAATTACTAATTCAGCAGTTTAAGTAATGCTTAAGAAAATTAAATATAAATTACAGCAGTAGATTGAAAAGCTAGATAATTTCTTTATCTCTAAAAAATAAAATCCGAACATTTAAAAATGCCTTTGATATTCTTAAAATGCATGTGAGTATAAACCAGTTACTAAACCAATTATTAAATATTTCTTAAAATTAAAAGAAATATTTATATGGAGTTGTTTGAATTTGAAAGCAGAATAAACAACAAGCTTATTCTGCTTTTAAATTCAAACTGCATTTTAACAAGTTTTTTTGCAGTGTACTGAATTTCAAGTTATTGGGAGCTAAAATCTTGAAAAATACCAATATATTAAAAATATATTTTATTCAGTATATGCCTATTTAAGAAGTAATGATATGCAAAATTTTCCATCCTGACCCTACTTTAAATTTTGATGTTTTTATCTAATGATTTTTGTACTTTTATAAAAAGGCCCTAGAATAAATATATTTTCATTTGGAATAACCAAGATGGTATAATGTAAACAATGTAGCTGAAATGTGGCTTATACATATAGTTTAGTTAAATATAAAGTATTGAAATGTGTTGATTATTCTTGACATTCTTGGATTTTAAATCTAATTTTAAAATATGCGCTGGAATTGAACATGATTAAAATGTCTGAGTTAGAGCTTTCTATTTTCTTAAAAGAGAATGCATTGCTTCTATTTCACTTTTTTAGAATAATTTCAAATTAAAAATAATGGTTTGAGATATTATCTTATCTTTTAAATACAAATTCCATTTAAATGTATTTATAAATATGTTTTACATAAATTTTTGTTAGGTTAAGATTCATTGATTTCTGAATCTTAAATTTATTTTTACTCATAATGTATTAAAGTAAATTTATGCAACTGAGCATCATAAAAATTTGTAGTGTATTAATTATGCAATAAAAATAATATTTGTTAGTTAATTTAAAATCCTTTCAGTAAAATATATTTAAACTAATTTTCATATTGCAGGCATTTGCAATAAATGTAAATCAGCCATTGGGAAGAAAGAATTAAAGTAATAAGATTTTTTTAAAATATTGCTTGTTTTGTAAAGTTTTTTTTGTTTGATCAAAATTTAATCTATTTACAAATACAGAAATTTGATTATTATAGGTGCTGGTTTTTACTTCCTAGTAATGATCAAAAATTGCTTGAAGAAAGACAAGAAGCTGTAAAATATTTTGTTTCCTCAAAAAATGCAGATATAATGAATACCTTACAAGGAAGTTTAAAACATATAAAATATTTGCCTGTAAGATCTTTTATTCTTATTGTGAATAAGTTCTTAACATTATATCTTTTATCTTCAATTTATGTTTTCTTTATAACAGAGAATCATAACTCGCATGAAAATTGCTCAAGCATCTATGAATGACTGGCAGTCACTTTATAAGGTAGTATTAATTTTTTTGTTATGATACACGAATTTTGCTTGCATTTTTGTCTTTGATACTGTTTTTTTTCAGTTATTTCTTTTATATTTATTATTAGCATGGTAAATTATATTATTTTTAATGACAAACCCAAAGTTTTATCATTTTCTTTATTGTAATTTAAAAATTATCATAAAAATTATAATTAAAGTGCTACATTTGAGTGTTTTAAAATATTTTAATGAATTTTATTTGAAATTCTATTGGAACTTTCAGTAATATACAAAACAAGTTTGCCTGATAATAAAAAAAAATCACTAAACATTATGCCTTTACTTCAAACTTTTTTGCATTCATAATAAGCAATTCAATATTAAACCCAGTATATGCTTGATAATTTCTCATGGAATTAGATTTCAAAAATGTTATTTATTATTCCCTCAAATTTATATGCATATTTCAATATATACTAATTAGTAATTATAATGAATTATTTTTTAAATATGTTAACTATATTAATTTTCTTTACATTGTAAGTTCTTATAATAAATACTAAGTGTCTTTAAGAAAATCAGTTAATAAACGATCGTCTGTGCATATGCTTATTTGCACTTTCTTTGCTAAACATAGAAAAAAAATTGCAAAAACAAAACCACACACTAAATTAACATGCAATAATAGTATGCATTCATATACATGTATATTTTGTCTTACAAACAATTTAAAGCTCCAAATGGTTTTTTACACCCTGGCTCCTTCATAGAAATGCCGACTCTGTAACCAACCAATCAACTGATCATATCATTCTATAGAGAATGGAAGGCAAATTTATACCAACAAAATGTTTCAGCTCAAATTCAAATGTTTCAATTTCAAAAGTTTTTCCAAAATAAGTTATATATATAGATATAATGATATTTTAAAATATAATTTAAACTTAATTAATTTCCTAACTTTCAGTTTAATTATATATATATATATATATATATATATATAATAAATAATATACAGGGATACCCAACCTTTTCAGGATGAGAGGTCAAAATATGAAAAAGGATCATGTCGAGAGCCAAAGTAGCACGTTATTATTAAAACATGTTATAAACATGAAAACACTGTTTTTTTTTAAAGCAATACGCATGAATTACAATTATTACTTTACTTATTTTACTCATTCATACGATATGCAATAAATGAATGCATAAAACACAAACATTATAGATATGATTAAAATAATTTAACCTAAAAAAAAATTCCTGTTAAAAAGGTGACAAACTTGAAGTAGAATAAAAGAACATTTTTTGGGGATTATATTGAGAAAACAATTTAAATTTGGAGAAAAAAATTAGTAATCGAAATTAGTAAAAATTAATGAGATGGCTGGAACAGAATATTTGAAGTTAATTGATTTTATGTTGGGTTTAAGATTCATTGGTGCAATACGTAGAATAGAAAAAACACTCTTATCTGCTATTCTATTTCTTATTTTTGATTTGTTTAAATTCATTAGTGATATGTACATTGCTCACAAATGTATGTGCTGCCAAAGAAAGTTGCACATGCAGCTGCATTTTGTTTTAAGCTCGAAAATTCCACCCTGGGCAAGGCATACTTTCAACAGCGTAACCATTCCAATTTTTGTTGTTGTAACCAGTCATTGATTTTGCAACATCTGTTATAAAGTTAGCACAATTGTTCATGTTTAAGGAAGCTACATCGCAAAAAAAAATGTATCAATGTGGAAGAAAGTTCACTTCCAGTTGTTTACCTCTTCATGGGAAACATTGCAAGAAGTACTTCCATAACATAAAATTTTTTAACTTTTCCACAAACTAATACAAGTAATTGGGCCACGGATGTTCGATCTGTAGATTCATCAACAGCTACAGATAAATATACAAAGTTTGAAGCAGTAGATTTTACTTGATTTTCAATGTCTTTATTCAACTGTTGAATTTTTCTTTGAACAGTCATTCTATTTAAGCTTATATTTCCAAATTTCTTTTTTGCTTCAGGACAAAGTTTTTCTCATGCAATCAACAAACACTTTTTAACAAAATCTCCATCTGTGAATGGTCAACCTTCTTTAGTGATAATTTTGGCTACATCTAAGTTCACTTCCACTTATAAATCCAATTCATATGCCTGTTTCTGTAAAAAAAATTGCTTGACCTGAAAAAATGTTTGAGTTCGATTTTTTCTGATCACTTGTATTCTTTCATAGATGCAAAATGCTAATACTTCGTTTCATAATGCTGCTTTACGTTATAAATTTTTGCCACTGCAATCTTGCAATTTCGTATCAAGCATATGACAACATCATTTTAATAGTTGAAACAATAATTATCTATCCATGAATCTTGAATTTTCCAATTTTGAAAATCCTCTTTCATTTTCTCCCTCATTTTTGCTAAAATATTTCTGTATGCCTCCATAAAATAAATGATACCGAGCTAAAAATGCTAAATCAAAAGAGAATATCTGATCCAATCTGTGGCTACAATTATGAAATGACCGATCTGCTAGCAAAACCATGTTGTGCTGCTTATTAGAATGATCGCGATCACATCCACTAACTTCTCCTATACGAAAACACGTATTCGCAGGTAGCCATGAAGGAAACAAACTGAAAAGCTGTGTAAAAAGAAGTAAATAAACTCAACGAAAAACTGCAAACTGTTATTTATTCTGATGTAGAATCGTTTTCATATCAGATTTTCCCCTGTTTATTTGAAAAAGTCTCATTTTATTTTAAATCAGTCTTATTTTATAAACAACATTCACAGGCCAACTTAAAAGGCTACATGGGGAAATTGTGGCCCGCAGGCCATAGGTTGTGCATCCCTATATATATATAATATGATATGATATGATATATAATGTGTGTATGTAATTTATCATCGATTGGATTAATTTAATTATA
>JAOUZG010030082.1:8451567-8481944 GCA_026289955.1 Argiope argentata
TATATATATATATATATATATATATATATAATTTATCATCAAAGAAGCTGATATGGGTTTCAGCCTATTAATTAATTCAACACCAGTTTTTAAATTTCTGAATCAGTTAAAAGTAGACAATTTTCCAAAATCCGAGTGAAGGGATAAAAACTGTAACAAGCACATTCTTTTAAAAGAATCTTGAGATTACATTGTCTAAATTGGCACAAGTAGTGAAATCCTTATGAAAATTCCACTGTATATAAGCACTGCGAAAATTAGGTTCCCTGTATTTTACCTTCTGCTTTTTGCTACACTGTGAATGGAGTGCCTTGTCTGTGCTATTTTTCCAAAAAATCATGCTTCCCTGGATGGAAATAAAATGAAGTTTAAAAATTCAAAGTGCCTCTTCATCGTCGAAACCGCCTTCTGCTTGAAAAATTATGGTTTACACATGTGCACACACATGCCGTTCTTTTGCTTTTTGCTTAGTGATAATTTCTTTATCTATGCAGAAAGATTTGTTTGTATGGCATGAATTGTTTATTTCTCTCTTCTTAATTTTAAACTGCTATAGTTTGATTATAATTAGAAGATTTTCTATTAATTAGACATTTTGAAATATTTAAAAGTTTAATATTAATATATCAATTGCTGAAATGGTAAATCAGCATTTCTTTTCTTAATAATGTCAATAAAGTTACACTAAAATAGTAATAGAAAAAAAACTTATTTTAAAAAAGTTATATTCCACATCTCATGAAAGTGTTTAATTCACTTTGGGCTATTTATGTATTCTGTGACTCAAATGTTCAGAAATAGTTTTTTTCTCTTGAATTTTTTGATATGAATTGAATTTCTTGAATATTTTGCAGACTTCTTACCATGCCATGTTAATTGGAGAAATTTGTCGTTCACGTTCAAATAGCTTGGAAATTTTTAAGCAGGTACTTTTTAAAGTTTATTCCTGGTACATTTTAAAATTCATAATGATTTTAAAATTATAGTTTTATGATAATAAATAACTTACTTAAAATTTAGTTATTGTTTATTTATAATATTTCTTTTTATACTTTTAGATAAGTGCAGTGTTTTCAACTGATTTGTTTCGTATTGCAAGTTTATTGAACAAAATTGTAAGTTATTATCGTTATTTTCTTTCCAACTTTTTATTTTCAATTTCATAAGTTTTTGATTAATTCAGTAAAATTGTGTATTTTGGTAATAAGCATGAAACATCATCTAAAAGATTATGATATTTGTTTGTATTAGTATGCAATGTTTTCTTCTTCTTATCTTTTATATATTAAATATTTTCACTGATATTTGAAAGATGAAGCATAAGTCTTTTTCAAAAATTAATTCAAGGAAAACGTAATTAGTTAGGAGCAAGTCAAGATTTTTTTTAAATAAAAGGAAAGTTATTTTTTTAACTTATCATTATTTATGACATTGTATAATCTAAAGCATCTAAATTTCACTAATGTGGAATACATATGTTCAAGAATTGTAAAAATAATTAACATTGTTATTGAATTTTTTATTATTGTTTAATAATTTCCTTTTTACTCTATCATTTACAAAATAATTTAATCAAAAATATATTTTTTAGTAAGTTCTGTAAAAAGTGCATTAATTGTAATTATTTTATAACTTATCTGACAAATAAGAATATACTGTTTTTATTATATAAATTGCTAATTTGTATTTTTTTAAAATTCTGTTCTGGAGTGAGAATAATTTTAAGTTATTTATTGGATACAATAATTTCAAACCTAATATTAATTTTAAATTAGTAATTTTTTTTCTAATTGTTGCAATCATTATGTTAATGATAATAGATGTTATTGGTTAAAGATTAATAATTTTGATTTTATGGAATATTTATCATTGTATACAAAACAACATTCAGTATTTTAGATGTTAAATATAGATATGATTTATGATTTTAGGCAATTTGAGACTTCTATAAGTTTAATTATATTATAAAAAACATAATCTGTGAGGTAAAAAACACTTTTTTTATGGATTTAGATTGTAAAAGTTATACAAAATTAATAATACTAAATTGAAATTATAAATAAAGAGTTTCCTTATTTTTCATAGATTGATTTTGAAGAGTATGCAAAACAAAATCATTTTGTTGTGAAACCTGGTGTAGATAGTGAATTAGATAAAAGTGAGTTAATTTTCACCCTTTTTTAATCATGATTAAATTTTAATTTTATTTGATGAAAAATGGTATTGTTAATTGGATTATTGCTATTAGTAATTTAAGAATTGTTTATTGTTAACCAAAATTAAAATTACAAATCTCTTACTAAGAAATGCAACTTTTAATAATATCCTAAACTCATGATATATCCTCATTCATTGAAGCCAGTCACAAAATACTAACTCATAAAAGAACTTGGCAGATGCACAATGAGAAATATATAAATGTGGACATTTTTGAAATATCAGAATTTGGAATTTGTGATATCTTTATTGGATAGACTTTCAAATTAAAATAAAAACTTTTTGAGAAATATCCAAATAAATTAATATGTATATATAAAAAAACAAATTATTGACAAACCCCTTTTCCATTTTTAAAACAAGCAACCATCAACCATTAAGTAAATAAGGACAATAAGATAATATGACCCATTTAGCTTTCATTAATATTTTCATTAATGCATCTTTTTAGACATTGGATTATTTAATTCTATATCAAAAAAAAAATTTATGGCATGTGGTTCTTAAAAGGAATTTCAAGTAAAAGAATTATTATAATTCTAATAAAGTAATTAAACAATTACAATTTTTTATTTAATTTAGTTTTATTAACTCATTTTAAAACAACATTAAGGCTATTTTGGGATGACCTGGAATTTTTGAATATGATTTGTTTCTCCTCTTCTCCATTAGTTCAAACTTCTACACCTCAAAAACTAAACATTTGATCCTGATGGATTTAACTCAGAAATAATAAATCCAAAATAATGGATGCAAAACAAAAAGAATATTATCCCCTCTATCTTGCAATGTATCTTCTCCACTTACTGAAAGTGCTATATTATATGATTTGTAACATATTCTCTAAAATGCATTCATTTAATTAAAGAAGAAGAAAAAATCTTCATGCTGGTTTGAACTTGTAATTCTAAATAATGTGTTTTTCTATTACAAAATATTTTATAAATATCTGAACGATAATCTCTGAAAGTGGTTTTGGGATGAATATTTTTATATTGTGCTTGAGAAATCTTATAATTGAGCAATTTTATTTTGCTAATTTTTTTTGTTATTGTTTTGCATTATAATAAATTATTTAATTGTATATATAGTATTTAAGGTTGACACATGTGTCTATATTAATTCCAAGCAAAAAATATTTAAAAATGTGAAGCAATTATGTAAGGAAAAATGTGTGAAGGAAATGAAAATTTAACTTAAATCATTAAATTTAGAAGAATTATATGTAAACATCTATTGTCTAATAGCAAATGAATATTAATTATGACAATCTATGAAAAGCAGTTAAGAAACTAATAATTTATATTAAGAAATTTAACTTACTTAAATTTAATAATGATGATAATAAACAAATTTCTTTTAGTGAAGCGAACCTACAATGGCCTTCCAGATTTCATGACTCAAGTGGCTTACCAAGAATTGCAAGATCTGAGTCAAGACGTTCAGCAATGCAGTGTCATATACCTTCCGCAAGTAAATTATATTCAGTTTATGATTCTAACACTGCATAGATGTTATGTACAAACTATAAGTTTTTGTCAGTTTGGTTGTTTTAATTTAATATTTATTTTATAGTTAGGTTACTTGTTAGCCATTCCTGCTACTGAACATATGAAAGAAACCAAAGATTATTCTATCCCGAATCTACGATTCATGGTAAAAAAATTATGTTTAAAACTTTAAGAACTAATTTAACTAAAAAATAAATACTTGAAATGCTAAGTTAATGTATTATAAATAACAAATTATTTTGTTTTTTTAAACAGTGAAATAAAAATTAATTTGGAATAGTATTATATGATAATATTTATTAAAATAAAAGAAATGTTAGTATTTTTAATATTGTAACATTATATCTTCAAATAAAGGAAAGTTTTCATATTTTATAAAATATTTGACATTGCTGTTAAAACCTTATGATCAAAAAGTTTATGTGTCATATCTGTTAACAAAAAGACATGGTTTTTTTTATTTAGATTGGGAGACAATTCCTTTTTGAAGAGCAAACTTTGCACCTTATTTCCTTATTCTTGGTATTTTAGCCATTGCTAGAATGAGATCTATAAGTTTTAGAGCTGATTATTTTTTCTATTTTATGAGAACATATCCATAAAGTTAGTTTTTACTTTGACTCTCAGTAATGAGAAAACAGGCATCTTTTAGTTCTACATTAATTCTGAGAAAAAGGGAAACTCAATAGAAGAGCACAGAAGGAATTACACATAATTGGATAGAAATCCATATACATTAAGTGCTTTACTGGCTTGATCATTTATGTTATAAAAATGGTACAAATCTGATTTTTTCTAAATTTTGTTATAAGAGTTGGGTTATAAAATGCCAAATGCCAAAAAGAAAATGTTTTGAAAATTTTTAGATGCTGTGAAACATTCATTATCTCAGTATATTAATGACAAAGTGTGTCCCGCACATTTGTGGGCTGTTACAAGCAAAATTTAAATTTTTATTGCTTTCTTTAGCCTACCAGAGATATAAAACTGTTTGAAAAAAATCTTACTTAACAATTTTGAGTGGTAAACATTGTAATTTGTTATGTTGTCGTATTAAGACTATAAGCCACACATGCACTGTTATTTGTCAGCATTCTATAGAACTATTCTTATCTTCTTGTATGCATAGCTTTAATGTAACCTATCTGCATGATTTTTGCTTTAAAATTAAGAATTATATATTAAAATTAAATTTTAAATGTTAAACTAAATTAAAGCTGTAGTGTTTTTGTTATTTTTATTTTTTTTTAATTCTAAGTTTCCTATTTCTTTATAATTGTCATAGATTTTAATCTTTTTACATTTAGATTAGAGTTTAATGAAATTTTTTGCTCATTTTTCCTATTGAATATCTAAATTTTCTCCTGTAATTATTTTATAATTATTCTTGATTTAACTTTCTTTTTTTAGTTCATTGTGAATGATATTGTGCATTATAAAAGTGCTAACACCAAAAGTATGCTTTTTTCTAATATTAGATAATTAAAATTTTAAATTTAGATTACCAATTTTTAACTACTTTATAAGAATATATGTGCAGTTATTCTTAAAAATATTGCTTTGCACTTATCAGATTTAATTTTTGACTAAATTATGCCATTAACCTAAATTGCATTACAAAATAATTATTCTTGTATGTATAAAATCAAATCAAATCACCCCCCTTGGACAGGTCAAATGTCATTATTTTCTTATTCATATCAATTTATTTAATGTGCATTGGACAGTGTAAATACAGCTTATTGCAGGATACTGAATTTTTTTTTATTAGCCTTCAGTAAACACAAACTCTCAAAAAATATTTATTAATGCCTGTGTATTTCAAAAAGTACTTAAAATGAGCGTGTATTGTAATAAGTACTGATTTGTTATCATCTATTGTTGTTACAATTGAAGGCCATTCAATTTACTTTACTCTACACTATATTCAATAAATTAAAAATATATCTTGAATTTAATATTTAATTTATTATATCTAATGTAATTTTTACAAAAGGCATGCATTTTACAGCTTGATAACTTCTAGGTTTTTTCTGGTGCTTTTCTTTTTTTCTTATTCATGTTTTTTGTGCTGAGTTTTTAAATCAAAAATTTTACTTTTATTACTTTTTTTTATAAAAAAATATTTTAAAATTAATTATTGATATTGTAAATAATATTTTATATTATTATTTTAGAATTGGATTCTCTTCTTGGAGATACACTTTGTGATATCTATGGTAAGTATGATATCATTATCTCTAAAAGATATGATTGTCTATTCTACCGATTTATAATTTGTGAAAATAATTATTTTCTATGGAATATTATCTAAGGAATTATTAATAAATAATTTCTAATAATTATTTCTAAATAATAATGTCATTTTTATTTTCTGTAATTTTTAAGATATTTTATCTTTATGAATATACAAAAACAAAGCTAAAAGAGTACAATTTATAAAACTAATCTATTTAAAAAATATTTTCTGAGTGAAAAAAAAAGAATTATGCTGAAGAACATTATATTTAGAGTGTGTGAATGCTACTGTATCAAGAAACTAAATGAAATTATAAAAAATTGGAACATTAAATAATTCTTAAGGTTATTCTGTTTTAATAAATAGAATGAAATGGAAAACTAAAAAAAAATGATGAATCTAGTCTAAAGACTTTATCAAAAATCTCCTTTAAGCAAGAATTGTAATCTATGATTACTAATAATATTTTATATCAACATTATTTAATGAATTATTAAAAATTATTAAATTGTTTTCTAATTGCATTTTTAGTTTCTTTAGTTTTTAAGACACGGTTTTCTCTTATAAATAAGTTGAAACTTTGGTATTTCTAGTTTTTGAGTTAAAAAGAAAATTGCATTCTTAAAAATTTATATATTTTGCTTCAAAAATAATCATGCATAGTTATCAATATCATACAATTCAAAATAAACAGATTTCTGTATTCATATATATATGTATATATAAGGAAAAAAAATCTAGTAATATAATTGTAATTTTTATATTGTGATAAATTTAAGACCAGAAAGAATTATAATATTTGTTATTGAACTTAAAATTAAAAAAAAAAAACTTTTTACATTAAAGGATTGTAATATTTTAAAAGGATCTTATATGGATGCAAAATAATAAATGGTTTATTATCAAAAATATTTTGAATCTAGATAACTGTGTAATTGTAGATTTTTAAGTTTATTTCTTTATTTACTATGCTTTCAAATATAAACTGAATATAGTTAGTCAATTGAAGACCTTTTAAAAAACTATTATTAAAAAAAATTAGTTATATTTCATTTCAAACTTTTAAAAATGCTATTTATTTTTAAATAAAGTACACTATGCTTTTAGATACTTTAAATGATTTGAAATTCTATTTTATAGATAAAGAAACACAAATAATGCACAAACTTCAGGATGTTATTTTAGAAATGAAAGATGTTCTCATTGGTGTGATGGAATATGCTGCTAAACTCGATTGGTAATACATTTTCAACTTCATTTTATTTAATAAAAGTGAGCTTTTTACGATTTTTTTTTTAATTCTCTGATATTAACAAAAGCTTGTGTTGACTTTTGCTATTGTTGATGCTAGTTTGATTTATGTATATAGAGGCCTTCAATTATATAATTATACTTCTTAGCAACTTTTGGTTTTGAGTTGAGAATTCAAGATAATGTTAATCCATTTGCATGATATTCATTGTGTTTATTTTATGGAGAGAATAAGCTTAGAAAAAGCAACTTAGAAATAAAACAAGAAAATACCAAAAATATATGAATATTTTTGTTACTCCTATATATCTTGAATCTAGCATCATTATATTCGCAACAACAACAAATTTATATAACAAGTCTGATTTATCATTCATCTCAAATATTTAACTAGTATAATGATATTTAAGTTATTCTATAAGTGTTTCAATTGTGTAATTGTGCATTCTGTATTTTTAAATATATTTATAAGCTGTTCTTATAATGCTACATTTTATTATTTTTTTGTAAAAAAAAATTCTTGATATTTAAATGGTTATTTCATGGCAATTATTTCAGATTATAAATATCTCTATTTCTTTTCAGAAATGAGGGAAATATGTTCCATAATACTTAATCATTTGAATACATTGTCATAGCCTAAATTATACAATTAAAAATATTATGTCCTGGCCTTTTCACTAGAATGTAGATATATAAAGTATTTTGTAAATTTTTCTCACATATGATTCAAAATCATCAATGTTATATTAAATATTATTTAGATAAAAAATTAACCCATTTTTATCATGAAAATTTGTTTTAAAATATACAACTTTTTGTATTGCTGAAGTGATCTTTTTATAACTTATACTCTTAACAATGACACCAATATCTATTGGTATACAGTTATTATTTTTTATTTGATATTATAGGTTTCATTTTTGAATAATTTCTAATGGTTCAACATTTTTTTTTCAACATTTAAAACATATATTGTAAAATTTTGAATATTAAAGCCTTTCACTTTTATGTATTCCCTTTTGTAATTTATGATGTGCAATAATTAGGGGAACTCTTAGCAATATATAATATTTAAAAATAGGAATCTTTAAGACACAATTTTAGAATTCTATATCGTCTTGAATTCTTCAAAAAATAAGAACTTTTAAAGAGTTGCTAAAAAACTTTTGATAATGATGATATTCTTGATCATCTAAGGAGATAGGCATGTGATAATTGCTTAATCCCTGAAATAAGTTTTAAAAGTATATCTGCTTCTTTAAAAAAGCTTAAGTATTTTTATCTTAATTAATTATTATTTCATGATAATATTATGCATTTATGTATTAAAAATTTTTTTATAAAGAATAAAATATAAAATTTAAATGTACTTAGCTTGATTGCTCTGGCTGTAACTGCAAAAGAATACAACTGGGTTCAACCTGAAATATCTAAGAATGGAGATTTTGCAGTTGAAAAAGGGAGGCAAGTAAAAGAAATTAAATTTTAATAATTCCTAAAAGTATATTGCATTGTTGAATATTGCCTTGCTATAGTGTTATTGCTTTAAAATTAATTTACTTGATTTATTTACTCCATAATTCTTCAGTGTCTCTTATTTAACTTGGTGTAAATGTTGCCTGTTCTTAAAGTATAGTAGGATTATAATGCAAGTTTAAAAAAAGAAGAAAAACAGTACTTACATATTAGACCGTCTTAGCCAATGATCGCCTACGGTTTGGTAACTTTTTGGTGATAAAGATCAGCAAGTTACACCATTACTGGATTGCTATATTTGTTGGTTTAGCAACTCATTGGCGATGACTTCAATAGGTCTAATTTGTAAGAACCAGAAAAACATATTTCAATCCTTGTAGCTATTGTAAAATGGAACAATATGGGGATAATATTGTTTATTAATTTATTAAATACAGTGTTAGAAATATTATATTAAACGTACATAATCAACAAATACATTAATAATGTAATGCAATACTTTATTTTAGTGAAGTTTTTTCTTTTGGATATTTAGAATTTTTTTAGATGAAATTTTAAAACAAACTATTAATTTTAAATAATTGATCTTAATCAAGCCATTTATTTAGAAAGCAATTTAAACTGTAAGCTTTCATGGATTTTTTAAATTTTTTAATGACATTGATATTTGTATAGAAAAGGCTTTAAGAAATTTCATTGGTATAATATTAACTTGTTTGAGTTTTTTTATTAAAATGTAGAAGTTAAGTAAGTGTTATAATGTAATTGTTTTTTTCTACAAAAGATATCTGCTTACAAATTGTAATCTGAGCTAGTCTTTTTTTATATTTATATACTATTATAATGTTGGTATCTTTTATTTTTCAATATATTATTTGAGATTAATTTTATTAATAATAATACATATAATACCGATTACAGGAACAAGTTTTCTTTCTTTCCTTTTTTTATTAAATATTTGTCATATACATTTTATTTTTGTCTTCATATTTCTGCCTATCAGTTTTGCTATCATTAAACTTATTTTCCATTTATTGAAATAGTAATGATGCAAATTTATAATGGTGTGCACTTGATTAGTGCATAATTTGATAAATTTTGGTTATTTCCTCTTTTTTAACTTGTTTATTATTAATAATAACATTATAAATTGTTCTAATTCTTATTTTTGTTTAGATTGAAATTTTCCATCATTCTTGATTTTCTAAGCATTAATAGATAACAATTCCATATTTGTTAAAAAATTATCTGTACAAAATCTATAGATAGTAAAATACAAAAAAAAATTAGTTGTTAAAGCATTATTTTATGTTATTTAGTACTGTAATGCAGTTCCTCTTTCTTATTTGTATAATTAAAGAGAATTTAGAATTAATAAACTTTAAATAATGTTATATCAATATGTACTATAAGAAAATTTATTATTATATATATTTTCCCCTTTATGACATGATTGAATATATTTTTCAATAAATTTTAGAGTAATGAAATTTTTTTTAACCAAATAGTAGAAATGTATTTTTCCTGGAATTATATCATTTTATCATCAAATTGTATCAAAACCATTTTATTTTTTTAATCTGTTGCTCACTTTTCAAAAAGTTATGTACCTTACATTTGTTGCAGAACTGATATAATGAGGAATATTAATTATAAAAAGATATTTACAAGGCATTACATACTGAAAAATGGCTAACAATTTGATAATGCTATGAATGTCAAAATTTACTGCAAGAAAAATGCCTTTGGCTGCAGTTAAAAATATATTTTGCTCATAGTTATGAATGCTATTTTTAATTGTTTATTATTTTTTATTATTTTTCAAATAATATAATTTTTATAAAATCCTTTTTAAAAGCTGTTAAAAAATATCTTACTTTAAAGTTGCATTCTTTAAGAGGTAAATCTTCTTGTATAGCTATTGCTATTATTAGTTACAAAGCAAATAATTTGTTATACTACAACTGGCATTTCTTTAATGAAATATTTTATTTTTTTAATAGGCATCCATTGCAAGAAATGTGTGTTCCTTCATTTGTAGCAAATGATATTTACAGTGGAGGCAGTGAAAGTAAAATAAAAATTTTGACTGGTCCTAACTCTAGTGGAAAAAGTATCTTTTTAACACAGGTTAAAATTTATTCATTTTTATTTACTATTTGGCAAAAATTTCAGTGTAAAATTAATATATTCCATTTAAATCAACTAAGATTTGTGGTGAAATCTATATAAGCCAGATAACATCTCTCGAGCTGAAGTTCCACTTTTGCTCGATCAGCATGTTTCTTAGCTACTAACCATAAGATTGGGAGTTTGAGTCTAGCACTATCCACAACTGCTGCAGATTCAATGATTATTGTGCTTTTATCAATTTAATTTAAATAAGTACCTATAGTAAATTGATAAAAGTTACAAACACTATTTAAAAAATATATATATACTTTTAAATAAAATGTTTTGAAAAGATATGTGAAAATACATATTATAAATAAATTGCTAACTAAAAATACCATAAAATATTTAGTAAAAATTTGCATGTATTAAGGTAAAAATAGTTAAATAATTCATGTAAGGTTAACATTTCAAATTAACATAACAAACACAACAGCCTTAACATATTAAATTAAGCTTAAAGTGTTGCTTCATATTTTAAATATATTAAATTAGTAAAATTAGGCTAATTTTACTTATTTGGTAAAAATTAATGTTAAAGAAACAATAATAAATAAAGATTAAAATGAAATCTGCTATGTATATTTCAATGTATCATGTCAGAACATAATTTCTTGAACAGCCAAGCACCACATGCTTCTGCGAGTTAAAGTATATTTTTATTCATTTTACTTGTTTCATTGAATGAGTCACTTTAGTATTGCAAACGATCCAAAAAACTTTGTCTTGCATTCATTGTTTAAAAAAACATCACGTTACCTATTTATTTCATTTCACATGCTCAAAATTACATTTTTCTAGTTTTTTTTTATAATGCAAATTTATGATTTTGGTTATTGTAATGAAGTTGTGTATGTCATTTTCCTCATTAATGGAACTAAAAGATGCAATGAAACTGATTATATTTTCTCTAACATTTTTTATATTTAAGCATATTTTTTATTAAATCTAATAAATTATGCTGTGTTTTTAATATTTAATTTCTGCTTCGATTAATTTCCATGTTTTGGCCAAAATTTTCTTACTAGATGTATTTATATTTTTAGATTGCTTTGATAGCTTTTATGGCTCATGTTGGAAGCTTTGTACCTGCACAAAGAGCAAAAATTCCAACATTGGATAAAATATTTACCTGCATTTATGCAGCTGAATCTGTTTCTCTTAATTTATCAGGTTTTCTTATTTCTTTGAATCAGGTATTTTAATATTTTATTTTGTCCTATATTTTTTGTATATTTTCAAATTTATCACAGAAAATATCCAATAATTTTTGTTTCATAGTAAGATATTATTTATAGATGATTTTTTGTATTTATATTTTTTGAATTGTATTGAAATTTTAATGAATTTTATTTTTAATTTCTATATTTCTGAATATTTCAAAATAATAAATCACAACAATTTTAACACTTAATTTGTATTGGAAATTTTCTTTATTATAAAGCTATTTCACAATTATTTATATTTTTAATTGCAAATAATACTATAACTTAAAAGATATGATGATCAGATGGTTAAATTCAAAATTGCATTCCTAAACAATCGTAATTTCTTTATAATTGTGATCAAAATTGAAACTTTAGGCTTAGTTAAACAAGTTGCAACATTGTTATGGTGAAAATAATACAAAATTTCATGTTTATGTAAAAACATAGAAGAACAATTATGCCTTTATTTGTGCTATTGCTCTTTTTAATTTATTTCATTTTTCCAAATATTCTATTTCTTAAATATTTGTTGTCTTTCATCCATATTTCTTAATTAATTTCTTCACATTTTCCAGTTCTGTGGGGCTTTAAATAATGCAACTGGAAAATCTCTAGTTATTGTAGATGAATTTGGTAAAGATACTGAATCAGTAAGAAATTATTACTTATTTTGGTAGAAATATCAGTCTTCTATATTCTTCAAGAAGTAAATAGTGATTTTTTTTCTTGTGATGATAATTTAAAAACTTATTATTTCATATTTTCTTGCAATGCAGGAAAGTGGTTTGGCTCTTTTGATTGCTAGTTTGAAATTTTGGGTTCAAAAAGGATCAGCATCTCCCCATATCTTTCTTGCTACTCACTATCAGTCTCTGAGTACTTTTTTCTCTCAATCTTTGTCAATTAAATTTCTGGTAAGTATTTGATTGAATAGTTTTCTTTATATTTTTACCCTAGAATCAGTTTATGATAAAATTTAGATTTAACAATATTATACTACTCATATGTATATTTTTTCATTCGTGAATACTGTTTGTAAAACCTTCTGCTATTATGTATAAAATAAAGCTAATTTTTTAAGTGATGCTTTTTTAAAAAAATGAGTAAATCGTCACTCTCAAAACAAGATATAATTATTAATCAGGAAAAAAAAATTTCCCAAGAGACTTCTGAGTAAATTTAGAGACATTAATCATATAATAAACAACATTTCTTTCAAGTCGATAAGGACTATAAATTTTTGAATCCATTTCATATTTATATCAAAATTGCAAAGAAAATTAGATGTGAGCAATCATTAAGGATTTTCCAAACTATTTTAGCTTAAAATATTTTATTATTTTAAAAATGTTACTTATTTTCTTAAAATTTTTATATCTTAGTGTTCAAGCTTGAAAGTGTCATCAGGCATAAATATTTGAACAAAGAAACAATTCAAATATCAAATGATTACTTTAAATGTTTATTTTTAGGAACTGCTTTATATCTTATACTATAATACGAGGAATGGTTGTCAAGTCGAAAATCGCCCCAGAATTAATAAACTCCCGTAAACTTGGGGGTCTGGGGTTTTTGGCCACGAGGAATCGATTGGCGCCGGTTTTGAAGCACTACGGTTGAGCAGTTTGGAGTTACAGATAGGATATTTTCAAACTTTATTAGTTGGCCATAATGGCTACTTAACCCTTTATCAGTTAGAGGCGATATTTTCACCACCATGATTTTTATAATTTTTTTTACCGAAATTCCGTTCAACATCCATATTTTTTAATTCAGGCAACATTTATGATTGTAAATTGACAGTTTGACATTAAAAAGTTTGACAGTTGACATTAATACTTTTTCGTGGGAATTCAGAGAACGTAAAAAAGTGAACTTTTTTCTTCCACTGCCCACTCCTTATGACCGTTAAAGGGTTAAATTTTCAAGTGGTAACGTGCTGCCATCTATAGCCAATGGAAGACTTCGCAATCGATGATTAATGTTTATTATGTTTATGCTGTTATAGGTTTATAATATGTTTCTTATGTATGTATATATGTTTGGTTTTTCTAAATAAATTTGTCAAAAATATTGAACTTCAACACACTTCTCACTTTGTGCCATTTCTTTAATTGTATAATTTTTTGTTATCAATTACATTTTATTTCCTATGACTTTTCAAACTTTACCTTTGTATAGAATAGTTCCCTTTCCAAACTCTAACTTTGTTTAGAATAGTTTACAATGGTGCACTTTGACCAGCTATCTTTTCACCAATGGTCTCACAAATTTTCTTATGGCATGTATTGTTTTGATAAATCACAATTGAAAATTTAAATATTCGAGTTAGCTTCGATACCTGTTTTCTCCGAGCGGAGCTCGGTCACCCGCTGGTAATATGTAATATTATCTATTTATACATTGTAGAGTTTTAATTTCTTTATTTTTCTGTCTTATTCTAATAAAATTAGAATCCAGATGGCAAAGCATTTTATTTCAGTTTAACAGTAATTTTTTGTTTTGTTCTTAAAGCAAAACTAGTGAATTCTGTGTCAAAGTTTTGTGGAAATTAATGTGCCTTCATTTAAGTATCTTACATAATTTCCAATTAATATCCTTTATTGCCGTATGATTCTACAATATAAAGAGCCATTTTTAAACTATGTAAATTTGATAAAATTGTAAGAAAACTGTTTATGTATATTGTTTTTAAAAAAAATTGATACCAGATTTTTGACTCATTTCTCTAAATTTAGTTTTTATAAAAATTATTAAACTATTGTTCATTTTATTCATCTACTCAACTAGATTTTTGTATGTGTCTCATCTTTCTTTATTGTATGCAAGTATCTACTAATTACTTTGTCTCTTTGTAATTCTGCACTATTTAAACATTAGTTTAAGATTGGTAAACTACAAAGAATTAACTACCTCTTAAATGAAGGAAACATGAAATATTTCTCTTGGTTCTTTAACAGGATAAACCTTATTTTTGTCTTCATAATCATTAAAGTTCATCTTATAGCTTTAATTAAATAATTTATGTTGTTGAAATAGTGCAATTTAAAATGGAGCTGTGTACTTTGAATTTGTGAAATTTCCATGCCTTCTGTTACTATTGTTCTTTCATACATCTAAGTTGTTGAAGTTATATTTAAAATTACTTCTCATAGACAATGGATGTTATTGAAAATGAAGAAGATCTAGCATTTCTCTATCAGCTAGTGGAAGGTACAGCAACATCCAGTTTAGCTTGCTTTACAGCACTGAAAGCTGGGCTATCTAAAAAAATAGTGAAAAGAAACCTGAAAGTAAGTTTTAAAAAAATTATATTTTTTGTAGATTGGTCATTAATTTCATTCAAAACCCAATGATTTAAATTTAAGTGAAAGTATTTAAATGAAGATTTGGTTTTG
The DNA here is from genome assembly GCA_026289955.1 of Argiope argentata. Lineage (NCBI taxonomy): Eukaryota > Metazoa > Arthropoda > Arachnida > Araneae > Araneidae > Argiope > Argiope argentata. Next base: position 8,467,043 of record JAOUZG010030082.1, read on the forward strand.
GGATCTTCAAGATTGTTCATTTTTAAAAACATGAATACTAGTTTCAAAAGGAAGGTTCATTAAATTATTTCTAGTGTCTATTGATGTTCTATAGACTAGACTATTTGTCTAGAGCTAAATAAATTTGGCACAAATCTATTTTGCAATATGAGGCTATTACAGTGACTGCTTTGACATTTTAAATAATTACAATGATTTTAGCATTTATTTGTGATAATTTAAAAAATGTTATTAAAAAATCATTTTATAATTTAAAAATTCAACAAAATATTTTTGTTGCCATAGAATTATTTATGGTTTAATATTTTTTTTTTAATTTAGAGAAATTTGTTAAAGATATTTTTTGTATAATTTTTAACATTGCTATTAACTATTACACTAAAATTCAAACACTTTTCTTTTATCATAAAGTGTTTAGTCACATGATTTTCTTCTATTATTCAGAGTTAAAACAGAGAAATATTCTATTCTATCGATTATCTCTTATGCTTACCCCAAAAAATTTGAAAATGAATTTTCCATGTCACAAGACACATTTCTTAATTAAAAGATAGGTTTCTCAAACAAAGTTTATGTTTCTCTGATGTAATAGTATTTGAAAGATTAATATATACAACAAGCAAAACAGATGTAAGGTTATTAAAATAAAAGAACTTTAATAAATGTCATAATATGACTTAAAAAATAATTTGCATAAAGAAATTTATTAAGAGCTCAAATTGTGTAAGAAATTTTTTTAAAAAAATGAAACACTGCCAGCATCCATTGCATTCCAGCCTGTCCCCTAATGATTAATGCCAAGCTTTTGCAATTTTTAAATAGCTATTTTGCATGAAAAGATAAAATAACTTTGCAAAAAATTGTTGCAATTTTAGAAATAAATATATATAGTGAAATATTTTCAGTACATTGTATATTTCCAGCATTCTATATAACAGTTCATTTAGGTATTTGCATATATATATATATATATATATATATATTTGCTAGGAATTTTTTTGTTATCATGTAGAAAAGTATCTCCAAACATAAAAAAAATTTATGAGAAATGTTGATATCATGAAATTTAAGTATTTGATAACATATATTTCATAAGAAATTCTCTCTGCTTAGGATATTGCTTCAAACTTAATTATTTTAATTATAAATAAATTTTATAGAATATAAAATTTATACAGTTACAAATCAATTTAAAATTAAATAGGGATGCTCAATAACTTAGACGTGCAAATCGATTTGATATTTTTGCAACTGAATAGTAAGTTTATTTGGATAATAATAATTTTCCATACATAAATAAAAATTTGATTGAAATGATTTTTGCTTGAAATTAATATAATTTTTTGATTAATTTAGATTATGAATTTTATTTTAGATTACTGAATCTCTTAAAGCAAGAGAACCAGTTTTGCCTGAAGAATCTAGTTGGGTCCATGATAAGTTAAGAAGGTAAGGCATTTTCTGTTTTTTAGCATTCTAAAACTGTGCCTGTAATATTTTTAGTTGCACATTTAAAAACTAGCTTAATATAAGAACTATACAAGACATTTTGTAATTAAAAGTAACTAGATTATTTTTAAAAACTTTCGCACTATTTATATTTTAGAGTTATTTGCTTAATTTAATAATTCTTTCATCCTTTATTTTAAATTTATAATTAATCAGTATTAAAAATGCATTTTAAAACCATACTTTCTTCTACTGTAATAGTATGCTTGTGCACCTACTAATGTATTTTTATTAACAAAATTTCATTTCGAAACAAATGGATTGAGTAAAATAATTCAAAGTATTCAAATGCAAAAGCTTTGAGAATTTTAATAATATTTTTTTTCTAGTAATTTTTGAAATAGTTTTCATATTAAAAATTATAATGATGTATTGAAAAATATTTTTATAGTAATTTAAGAAACTTATTTGGTTTGAATTCTACTGAATAAAAATGAAATTGATTCCATTTCCAAAGTCATAGATTGCCTTGTTTAAAATTTATATTAAAATAAATCCATTTCAAAATTATTGTAATTTTTAACAAAATGTACATTTACTCAATTAAAATGTATAAAAGATGTATAATAATGTAAGAGTCCATATATATGCATGTATGTATGCCTTTCATTTGTGTGTGAATTCCAGTTCATCCATGTTCTAAAAATAATTATATTCTAAACAATCAATTTAGATTTCATTTTAACTTCTGAGTTTAGAAATGAACTGAGACTTATTTTCAATAGTAGCTGAAACTGGAATATTAAAATTCAGATGAAGAAATCTTAATATTTAAAAAGTGGATGCTTTTCTTTTATTTCTGAATCATGCTGGAATAAAGGAAAGATTTTTTTTAAAGAACTCCATATCTACTTTTCTTTTCTAGAGAAATTCAATTTCTTTAAGAAAATTTATAATTAATAGTATGTTTATTGGTAAAAAAAATAAACTGATTTTGGCATAAAGTAATAATAAATAGTTAGAGTTTATGCAGTTATTATCAAATTATTTCTTACAAAAATCCATATGGAATATAAATTTCAGAAAAAGTAAAACTTGTATTAACCACTTATTACAAATTGTTCTCATATTTTTTAACTTAATTTGTAAAAGAAACACATAAATTAAAACTACAGTATAATAATTTATATTTATAATAAAAAATGGTTATGAGAGAAAAAAAATCCTACATTGCAAAGATATATTTTATATGTAAAATGTATGAAAACAAAATATTTATTATATTGAGATGCATTCAAATATTGTAAAGGATGTATAACAAATATTTTTGAATGTTATAGACTCTTGTACATATGGATGAAAGTGCTTTATGAAAAAGTGTCTTTTTTTGGAGTCAATTATAAATGTTTCAAAATTCAAGTAAAAAGTGAAATCAAAAGAATAAACAGAAAGCAATCGGGCACATCCAATCAGAACAAAATATGATTTGATTTTTCATATTTAAAATATAAAAAACATCAAGTTTTAATTATATATATATATATATATAACAATTATTTTTTTTGAATATATTATTTCACAAATAGTAGAACTATAAACTGATGCCCAATAATTTACAATTAAAGTAAAAATTTGCAATACTTAATGCATCCAAAATACTCCAATACATTTATTTTTAAAATTTCCTTTCAGGTATTTTACTATTTTTGAAAAGTTTTCAACTCTTGATATACATACAAGCAACCCTGAAGATTTTTTGCAGTTTGTCAAAGAAGCAATCTCTAAACCACATTAATAATTAGTTAATAAAAATATCTTTTTCCATTAATTATAATTGAATGTTTTGCAATAACAACAACATTATCTACAATTCTAAAAATAAAAGAATATAACCATTATAATTCAAATCTTTTGCTTTTTCTTCATTTAAGTTATCTAACGACATTAGCATTTAAAAATAGAATCCACCATTTACATTCATTACATTGAATGGAAATTGTGTTCCACCATTGAATGGAAATTGTGTTTATTATAAAATTTCACATTGAAGGAATGCCTAACAAGCAAATTCTTGATTAGTTCTTTGTTCTATTTATAGGATTTGCTTTCCCTCTAAAAAGGTCAATGCATTAAAAAATCATGATTTTTTCATTGTAATTAAGGTTTATCATTTTTTTTATTGTTGAGATTTTTGTAGTTTGATTTAAATATTTGTAACCCCATAAAATATCACAATAACAAAAATGATTAAAAGAACAAAATTTGTCAATTACATCTGTATTTCAAGTAACAATTTCTAAATTAAGATTTTTCTTTTTGCTTTGTCACCCTTGAAGGGTATATCTTGAACCAAAGCCATGACATCAAGAAAATGCTGATTTCCACCACAGTAATGATGCTTGCACCGATATAAAGGCCCAGAGATCCACCAATATTACCTTCAAAACATATGCATGAAATATCATGAAGTAAACATATAACTCAAATATTAAGCAAAAAATATACATTCCTCCCATTTAAAATATCAAACATATACATCCATTGCCACATAAATTTATTGATTTTCTTTTAAAAAGCAATCAATATAACACTGATTATGAATTAGCTATATGTTAAGTCTATGAAAGAGTATATAAAATGTTGTAATAAAATGGTACCTCTATGAAGGAGACAAAATTATTAATTTTACTTCTATACTTTCTTACAAACATTGCTCTAAACTTTTTTAAGTTTTCTATTTCTCACAAAAAGCATTTCTGCTTGCAAATCTTTATGCATTAAAATTAAAAACATAAATGTAAAGTTAATACGTGGCAAATAATAGTATGTTTTCCTCACAGAGATTTTACTAATGTTAATCATTTTTAATAGCAGAATGTACTATATATAAAATAATTTGAGTTGACATAACTGATAATTTTTAGTCAGAAATTCGTTTTATAGTGTACTTTATGAGGATTTTAAGTATTAATAACTGATATGACTACTTTTACATAGTCAAAAAAGTGTTATATATACTTTTTTTTAAACCTTTGCAGAAAAAATATAGAGCTCAATGAATAAAAACAGATTATTTTAATATAACTATACTTATGTTTTATAACAACCTAGGAATTTAAAAATGAATTTTTTTCCTACTTTTGTTTCCAATCTAATCAATTTGCAATTTAATCTTTTTTATGGATTTGTGACTGCTACATTTTGTACAGATATATGTGCCCAAATGAATTATAGGTAAAAAAAACTTCGATTGGTTTCTACTTTTTTATACATCTTTTTATTTAATGCTTAATATGCATCCTTTTTAGTACTATTCTTTCTGTTATAGTTATATTCTGATTGTGTTACATTGTTTTAAGTATCCAGACATTCTAAAACTTATTTCCTCAGTACTCTGACTTGAGTTCATTGTGTTAAAGGCTGATCATGACAGTATGGTGCAACGAGTAGCAAAAACATTTTATTATTGAACTTGGAAGTTGCGTAACAACTCAACTCTACCTTGTGTATTGACTGGTGTTTGAAAGACCGAATATGCCTTTAAGCTTTACTTCCGTTATCTCCGATAGATTTTAAACGTAAATTAACTGCAAATATTAAATGTTTATATATCTTTAAACACTACACTACAGTACCGACTGCACTGCTAAAGAGAACCATATTAGGTACTACAATTTTTCCCCTTGAAATTGAAATGCTTGAGAAAAAAAAAGAGAAAAGAATACAAAAACCAAAAACTATCTATCTGGAAACATAAGTTCGGATCCATCTGATATAACTTTTGGTTCAAACTTAAACTCACCTAACTATTTCAATTGCAGTTTCAAGTAAAAAAAAAATTCTTCTCTATTAACTGCAGCGATCTGTGAAGCCGTATTTAATAAGTTTTGAATTGTAACAAACTGAAAAATTATTCTTTTAAAACTAATACTATCACTAAAATGAAGGGGTAAAAAAAAAGACTTTTACACCTCCTCTCCTCATTCAAACCCCTCTTTTGCATCATCATTGCAATTCACAGTGAATACAGAAACGAATATTTCTTTTAAAACTAAGTGACGCTCCATTACAATCTCGAGAATCATATACAGATATTGAGATGAGTTCTTTCACGTCTTCAGAAGTCAACACATTAGACTGTGATATGTCTGAAGTTCTAGAAAATTTAACTGAAACATCATTGTCCTCAGCCTTGTGGTAAATCTCAAAAGAGAAAAAAATGTATTATTCACATAAAATACCAAGATTTGTGGCGTTTCTTGTCCCAATTGTTTTCGGTTTTTCCAAAAAAAAAAAAAAAATTCTTTCCCACTAACCCATTTTTTTTTTTGATGATCGGGCCTAATGATAGATACTACATATGATACGTAAATTATGATACATACAAAGAAACGAAATTTATGTTTGTTCTACTTACTGAAAATTCCGGAGAAAGTCGTGGTTCGGTATTGGAAATACATGAATTGATGCGAATCGTACAATATTTGTACACGGCTGGAACAAATGGGGAAAGGCATTGAAAAAAAGTCGAAGATAAATGTTCAATACATCAGAAATACCGTTGTGAACTGAGTAGTAAATTCTAACAATTATGACAAGCTAAATTATTAAATATGAATAATAAATTATCTTTCAGTGTATTTTTTTCAGCTCCACCATAAAGCATTTGATTGGCATTCCCTCATTAGCTAAAATATCCCTATTGTTGTTATATACTGAAGAACCAGAAAAATGGTATAGCAGGTTTTATACAAATAATGGAGGAATGCAATCAATCAGTGTAACGCGATGCGGTCGACAAGTGCGTATATAAGACAGCAGGTGTCTGAGGAAGCTATTACACCGATTCTTGCTGTTATATTGGCAGGTTAAAGTATATACATTTTACCACATCCATTTAGTCAGCTCCAAGTTAGAACAAGTTTCGCTACAATATGTTTGTTTTTCAACCACTTCACTCTTAACTATTTCTCGCGTAAACAAAAATAAATTAAATTTCTAGATTGCAATGTACAGTAATACTTATGTATACTTTAAAAAAGGATTTTCCATGAATTTTCAAGATTGATTAAATAACGGTAATCTATATTTCAAAGAAAGCATCTTGCCTGATATTTGCAGCTCCCATTCCCATACAAGTGACTGCAGTATGGTATTTATAGACAATACAGGGCTCATGGCAGTCTTTCAGAATATAAGACACTGGAAGAAACCAAGAAAATAACTATAGAGGGGTATTTTGCAAAATCTGTATTAAAAAAAACTATTTCAGTTAGTTTTAATGTTATATATTGCTACAAACTTTGTAAATGTTTCAGTAACTATTCGTATTCGTTTTGAAATATCTCAGAAAGATCTGAAATACTTAGATTCTGGGGCGAAATTCGCACCATTTAGGTGTATTTTACGTAAAAACATTTATAATGATTTGGCAACCTTTTGAAACTTGATGAAATTTGGCGAATAATAGAAAGTTTTGGAAAACTTCTTGACCTAAGCTCTAGGGCCATTATTAAGCGAGATAGTCCAGAACCTTGGCGAAAGATCTAGATTTTCCCGCCAAATCAGTTATAAATATCACCGCCCGATTGATCATGATGAATAGAGAGTAGTGAAGATTGGTGTTAGTCCAGTGTACAGAAGCTGTTATCTGTCAGAGGAATTAGAGACCTCTGTGTTTGAAAGCTGTTTCCTGTTGTATTAGCTGAATTGAAGCTGCGTAATTGTGACTTGTAAATGCTGTAATTTTCTTCATCTTCTAAAGATTTTTATGAATAAACGTCTTTTGATTTTTAAGAGATTGTTTTACCAATTTTCAATCTACACGAACCTCGAAACGGGGTACCACTTGGAATTTTTCAGAGAACATGCAATCAGCGCTAATAGTCATTTTTGGAACATATTAAGAAATCCCCTGCTGTACCTTATTTCATATTTGGAGCTATTGGCATCATAACCTGGTGACTCTCTGGTCGTTTTCGAAAGAAAAAAAAAGACCCATCACAATTTTGGACAGTTGAATATTATTGTTGTTGCAATCATTTTATTATTTTTCAATTTTTTTGTAATAATTGTTGATTATATTGACAACCAGTTATCTTTTACATCCATTTGATTTTTCGGGGAATTATCGTTGCGATTTTGTATTGAATCTGTTACATATAATTTAACATTCATGATCGTTCACTAAAGCATTTTAAACAAAAAAATTGCCATAGATATTAAAATTTTGTTATTTTAATAATTCTACACCTTTTTTTTTTTCATTATATACACGAACCTTTCTAATATAGTAAAATTCCATAACCTCAGGGTGTACTTAAAAACATTAACTTGGCAGTCTGTCTTCTTATTTTCCTGAAGGAAAGAATGAAAGTGTGTTCTGCGGCATATGCTCTAGAAACGCGGTAAAACTGATAAATTTCGGTTTATTGTTTTTATACCAAATTTTAAGTTTCTACCAAATTTTGATTAAAGTCCATTAAAAAAATCTGTGTACCCGGCTATCCGAATATAAGTTAACTCAATTATTACAAAACGAAGAGAACTAGTAGTATAAAATTTTGTTCATGATTCGAACATTTAAAGCGTAAGTATCTCTCAAATTTGAATATATTCGTCGAATGGTTGACTGTTTGTCTATCTGTATTTTCACAAGCATATAAAACCTATAACTCAAAAATGCAGTGACTTAAATATATCACATTTGATACCTGATTTTGTAACTACAAATGTAATTTTGTATCACATTTTTATTTTATTTGACTGAAAAATATCTAAAATATAAATTTTATTTTCTAGTACTATTAACTGCTTGGCCGGTGTTAATTAAAGGATTCGTGATCTTATCCAAGGTCCCAAAGTTAAGAGTAACAACACCCTCATTATAGAATAACCAAAAGAAATTTCATGAGACCATGCAAATAATTTCTTTTTTCTTTAAAATGTACAAGACAAACAATTCAGTATTTAACGAAAGGCACTTTGGACCTTTGCAGCCGTTATCTAATTCATAAATAGCTTATTTGTTTCTATAATTGATATTTAATTGCCAGAAAAGACACTCAAAAATTGTGATAAAAGTATATAAATGGGTTATAACGAGATGTCTTTGGCAACTAGCTTGTTCACTGGTAATAGTGCCTGAGTTTCATTTAATCGTTTATACATAATTCAATATTCAAGATTTTTTTATATTTTATTTTTAAATGTCTTTTTATGTATTTAAAACTTGTTATCATAATAGTCTGGTTTTAAATTTCATTAGAAGTTTCTTACAACGAATAAAAATGATTACATTTTTTTTGAAAGACGAGCTTGATAATAAGGTTACTTACAATTACTCTCTAGGCTCTTTGATAGAAGGCAGTGATAGACATCTGAGGGCTCACATATTCTTCCCATAATTCCCCCTGCGAAAAAAAAAGTGCCAATGTGAAATATTTTATTCAGGCTTTTCGAAAACTAATAAGGTAGAATTTTTATTACGGCTAAAGAATAATAGTTTCAGCTCCTATTCAATTTAACAAAATCCAGGGAATACATTCACAGATAATATCTACGATGATTAAAATTTAACTACGACAATTCTCTTGTAACAGCAACACATTTCAATTATTTTAACCCTTTGAGCCACTAATTTTGAAAATGTGGTATAAAAAAAGGATGAAAATTAGTGATAAGGGTCACCAAGAGAACATCCCCATTTAATTTCATCTCATTTTCACCACGGGTATAGGAAGCAGGAAGTGGTGGCAAATGTCACCATCAAGTTTGAAAAGAAATGAAAATTAAGAACTTAAAATACCGTGATGGAAAATGTCACTGGGGCCGCTAAAAAAGGTTAATAACTTTCTTTTAGTAGTTTTTTTTTTTTAAATCACAACATTTTTTTCTTCAACGAATCCTTTTTTTGTAAGATTGGATGGTTCGATTCAAATGAAGAACATATTGTTGATAATTTTCTGTATCTTCGATATGAAAGTGAAAATTGGTTGTTATTACGAGTAACTTAAATGCAAGAGAAAACGCTCTGCGTCTTGAAAAATATTTGATGCTTTGACTAATTGCTATATAAACAATTAACAGGTCAAAATTTCATAATTCATTTTATACAGTTTAAAATTTAGTCAGTTACCCGAAGTATTTGAATAATTTCACCACATTCTGGTGATAATGGCGATTATTTAAAAATAGAAAATCATTTAACTGTTTCTACGCTTTACTGGTAAAAAATACTTAACAAGACCAGCTTGAGATCGACCATTCCATCTTAATACCTCTGTATGCATAGCAGAATTATGTACTATAAATCTCCTTGAAAGACTGAAAAATGGGGACAGTTCCATAAGAGAAATCACAGTTTGACATTTGGCTGATATAAATATACCGAGTGATTATAAAAAAAAAAAACTTTCACGAATATGTGAGGTCGTAATTATCATAACATTCACAAGGAAGGAGTAAAATTTTAGTTGAAGTTTTGAGGCATACTGTCAAGAATCATTTGCAAAAGAACAGTTAAACCATGACAGTCACCGTTACAGTGATAAAAGGTTCAAATGGCACGGAACATGGCATGAACCACTTAACAATGGTTCAAATGGCATCATCTTTCAATACCATGAACATTTTTTATCATGTGAGAATATAATGTTGTTTTGGTTTGTAGGTTTTGATGTCTCCTAAATTTACGGGCAAAAAATATTTGTACTTGCTTTTACCAGTATTGCATTATTATTATTATGTATGATTCTTTGAAAGTAGATGCGTTTTTAAAAGTGAGCCGTTTTTACCAGTATTGCTTTATTATTACGCATGCTTCTTTAACAACAGATGCATTTTTAAAGGGCTGGCGTAGAACTGTGATATCATAGCTGTTATTTCATCTCAAAATCGGTCGATCTTCAAAACTTTGTTTGCCAGCTGGAAAAATTGCAAATGAAAGTTTTAAAAAATTATATATATATATATATATATATATATAAGAGAGAGAGAGAAGTCTCGTGACTGTGTCAAACCGTTTTAAATTGGTTAATGACTCAAATTAATTAAGATAAATAATGACTTAAAATAATAATGTTCTCACATGATAACTTGAAATTTACGATCGAAGATTTCATTTTAATTTTTATAGATTTCTTCTTCTTCGTTATATGTTTAATTTGCAATGATAGCTTTTTTTTATTGGAATGTGATTATCTATAGCAAAAAACAATTAATAACATTGTAGCGGTACTTGTAGCATGAAAATCACCAATATTCAAAGCTTATGACCAGAAAATCAAAGCGTAGTTTTTTTGTGCTGCTTCACTACTATTTTATTATGTATGCTACATTGTATTTGTTTCACAAATTTTCTACTTGTCGTACTTCAACATCAATGAAACATGCGACAGATGGTGCCTAGAACCATACCGAAAAGAACATGTTGAATTTCACGTTTCTGGTAAACACACCACTATTATTATTTTTTTTTCTTTTCTTAGTATATTCTAGCGCTGGTGATTTTTGTTTTACATGTACCATCCTAATGATTTTTCCCCTATGGAGATCACATAAGAATTTTTAAAAAAAATTGATGTTTCTGTTTGAAAATTTTGAAATTTTATCATTGTAACCGTAGCTGTTAGTGTTTAACTTCTTTTTCTTACGATTCTAGAGCGCATACTTCAAAATACCCTCAATCAGAATTTTATTCCTTTCTTATAAATGTTATGACAGTTACGGTTTCATATATCAGGATATTTTTTAATAACCACACGGTACAAATAGTGGTATTGTAAAAAAACATTTTTCTTCAAGGTTATTAAAAAATCGCTGAATATTATTGCAAAGTTTTATTTTTTAGAAATTCTTAATTTTCAATAATCCCAATAATATGACGTTAGGAAGTATATAAGGAATTAAGCTATTTACAGTTGGAAATTATACATATGAGTATCAATTTACGCACTTTACTTTATAAAATTACAGTAAATCCTGTGCTTAAGGACACTATCTATACGGTGTATCTGCCTAAAATGAAATTTCTACTATGTTTTCACGAAATTACTGTTTATTCAATTATTGCAAACATAAAACGTTTTTACATGTACCTGTCTACAATAATTTTTCATTTTACCAAAAGCAAGTGTTTTATGGAATTTTAAATTTACCAAAATGAATTACAAACAAAAATATTCAAAAGCGAAAAAGAAAAGAAAACTACTTAAAATATTTCTTATTTTCATTTGTTTGACAAAATTGTGAAAATATTGTTATAAGCGGGTGAAACGCACGCCAAAGGAGAAAACGTTGACGCCGCTTCCCAAGGAGTTTCGCGCCAGCCGAGTTGATTTGGCGAGGGGAATATTCTGGTAGCCCCGAGACAATTCCCAGTGCGTCGCGTTGGCTCAGCTGTATGAAGGACGGATTGCCGCAATCTGCAATTCCTCTCGAAAGGAAAGCGTTTCGCTGGACTAGCGGATTACTTTTCTCGCTTGTTATTAGTGAGCTGTGTTTACGTTTGCTGTTAATGTTGTGTTGTTGAGCTCGCTGCGATTTACGGTTGCTGTGCTATACGATAGCTTTTTTGCAGTCTGTTTTTATTGTGCGTAAGGCTTGCATTTACGCTGTAAGTGACTATTGACTGCTGGATTGTGTTTATATGAAATTTTTACTTTATCAATTATCCTGTAAATATCTATAAATAAATTTGTTTGTGCTTTCCTCAAATAAAGTCCATTCAATCCGAACCCGCTATGCTAAAAATGTAACAATATGGTAATTTTAAATATTATGACACTTAATTATAGAGTTTCAGAAAACCAAATAACCAATAAACTAATACTTCAATTTGGCACTGCAAGTATTCAGTAATAAATCGCCTAAAGATTGGTATTTGGTTACCCATTGCTAAAATACATGGGGAAATGGTTAGTATTGGGTGGCTCATTGATAAATTACATCTTGAAATGCTTGGTATAAAGTCGCCCATGATAGTTCTTATTACAAGTTGAAATAAATTAAAGCTTGAAAAAAATATTAGATGCTCAAACTGTCAATAGAAATATTTTATAAGTTGAGTTAGAAATCTATACTCCTATTATAAATGTGAAAGTTTGGATGGATGATGGGGTTCAATCATGCCAGAGAGGCTGATGGAAATTGGATGAAATTGAGCACAGAAATAGATTAGTGTTTGCAGAAGAGCATAGGCTAATTTTTATTCCGGGTAATTGAGTGATTAATTTCTTATTAATTAAAAAGTAAATTTTCTCCAAAAATAAAATAAAAACAAACTGAAGACATCTGCCTGAGCTTTTTGAATCGTTTGTTTTTATTTTTCTATTTCCGGTATTCTTTTAATATTATCTAATGAAATTCTTTTTCAATATTTCCTGTTCATTTCTCTTGATTTTTTTTTCTTGCTGTACATATTCCTTTAGCCTATTTTCATCATTTTCGATTAAATTTTTTGTGTATGCATTCCATATTACTGCATTTATTGCTATTTTTTCTATGTTTCCATTAATTTGCTACAACGGTCTTCGAAACCTTGTGATTGAAAATGTTATTTCGCTAAAATTTGGTTGAAAATTATTTTTTGTAATGACGAAAATAACTGCATATTAAAACTGTTCCACTGTGTGTTTTTGTAATTAAATTTTATTTGTGTTAGCTATATTTTTTTATATATGCTTATAATGGTATATTTCCATTAGCAAATACTGTAGCTTTCCGCCAAATTTTCTCAAATTTCTTTGGCGATTGTTCATTTACGCCCGGCAGACGGAAAAGTACCTTTATAGTTTCAAGTACATAGCTTTTAAGTAGTTTTTTCCCCCACGCTAATGAGGTTAGATGTTACAATGTTTTCGACTGGTTATTTCAAACGATTCTGTTTATTTTCGTAGTGTATGACAAATTTAGAATTAAACATTGTTAAGTAATAGATAATAATAATTATAATTCAGGTGTGCTTTTGAATAAAAATAAAACAGATGAATTGAAATCAAAATTTTCTCATCTGCATTGCGTTACCAAAACTGGGGCTTAAAATTCACGTCTTTGCCTTGGTCCAATTGACGTTGAAAATTTATGCATGCATATAACTTTGATAACATTTTACATTGTGATTAGACTGACAGTTCTCACATATATACATCAAAATTTCCACGCGTACGAAGTCGCGGGTAAGGGCTGGTATTTTATAAGTTAGAAATATTATCCCTACAGAGTTGTTATAGATTGGTTTCTTCATGAATTAAATAAGTATATTTCTAAAAGGCTAGGAAACACTGTAGACGAAATTACTTACTAAACGTCACCAGAGATGTGCAGTTGCAAGTTCTTTTGAGAATTCTTGCTGTTACTAACTGGTCGCACATTTTGCGTGTGAAGCGTTCAGTTCTCGGTTCTACTGGTAGAGCTGGACAATCCTCAGTTAATCCGTGCCATGCGGTGTGCAAGGCGGTACGTTGTTTCTACAATGGAAGAAAACATTGAATTTTTTACTGCAATACACTTTATGTTGCTTCTTAAATTTAGATAAAATATAGCACACCTGTTATTTAAAATCTATTGAAATACAAGATCTGCAGTTAAAGAATCGAATTCGGCGTTTAATCTTCGATTTATCAATTCTACTTGAACGACATTCTGTAGAGTTAACATTTAAATTCTACCGACCTTATTTAGTTTTTTTTTTTCAAGAACGCCATATAATGTTGTCTCGGTATAAATCAATAATAACGAATAATATTGTGAAAATATAGCTTTATTATTATTATTATTGTTCTCTGTTTATTTTCTTAGATTGTAGGAATGAAATAGCGAAAGAATAAAATAACAATTAAAAACAATTTTTAAAAATCTATTCTTACTTAGGTTAGCAAAGAAATTTTTTTATTTTAGTTACTCTTTATTAAATAATTACAATTAATATAAATATGTATAGAAAAATGACAGAGTCACAATATTAAGCGGCAAAATAGAAAACGAATTTCCTGGCAATCATCCCTTCTCCTTTCTAAATATGGTGTTCGAACTCGCAGCCCAAGGGATGGGAATCCAACGCCACACCAACCAAACTATCCCGGCGTAACGATTACAATTATTATAAATAATGGATCAAAAAATTATACTATCATTGAATTTTCAACGCCAATTAAGGATTCATAACTTAAATAGAAAATTCAAGCAAAAATGCGTGAATTTTCTATTCAAGTCGGGGTAACGCAATACACATTAGCAATTTCTAATTTTCCTTATTTTGCATTATTTTAATTCGAAAGTACTTCAAATTTACAATGTTTAGTTTTAAACGCATCAAATTTATGAAAACTACAACAACAGCACAGAAGCGTTTACAATAATCGGCCTAAAACAAGTTAAGCCTAACTTTATAGTGTGGGGAAAAACAAACTGAATTCGTTACTTATTTGGCGGTGGGAAAATGAAGATTTTGGCG
>JAOUZG010030082.1:8482044-8542206 GCA_026289955.1 Argiope argentata
ATATGGAGAAGGAGAGTGTGAGCCAACAGTAGAATTGAATAAAAGTGGATTTCTGTGAAATTTCGCATAAATTTGGAAAAAAAATTACATCTTTTAGATATTGTAACACATTTACAAAGATGTTTTTCCATTGTCATTGTGTCTAAGAATCACAATGACCAGAGCCTGACTAAAGCAGGGGAAACATGTCAAGCAATCACACATGTTTCCCACATCATAGGGGGCCCTTCAAATCGACTAGATTGTTTATTTTACTTTTCACTCTTTGATTAGTTTTTTTAACATTGATTTTAAATGAGAAAAATAAGACAGAAAGGGCCCCAAAGAAGGTTCTGCCCCAGGCCTCAATTAGATTAAGTTGGGCCCTGACAATGACAATCGAATGGAAACTAAGAGTCCTTCTACATGAGCTGCGAACTTCAAATTAAAGAGCGTGTTTTGATTCATTCAAATCATCATTTAAACGTACATGAGGGTTTTAGAGATCTGATTAATTGCATTGCTAAATACATGTTTTAGAATAAGTTGCCTTTACCTACTTTTACAAGGTGGACAGAAATGGTGGTAGAATATCCAGATAAGATCTTCTGCCTTTCATCTTCTCTGAAGGACACGATTGAATCCGAAGGGTCGGTTAGAAACACACTGAATCCTTCTTCCACTCCTTTCCCTACAAAAAATAAAATAAAATAACCTATGAAAATAAAGACAAATATCTTGAGCAACTGTAATATAAAATCAAGTCTTACAAGGTTTTTTTTTTGTTCGATAGAAAATCTTAGTGTGTTGTGACTAAAGGCATTTGCCGTGGACAAACCTCCGCTGATACGATCGGCAGATTTTAAGCCTAAGAAAGGCGTCTCTTTGTTTTACAAGTAGCGCCATCTAGGGCCAAGAGTACGACTTAGCTACACACACGTTACAACCCTTTTTAGGGGGTGGACTATATTCATGCAAATTCATTCATACATCTCAGATCATAATTTAGACCCGGAACAGAGAACGATCATCTTTAACCTAGTAACCTCAGTGGCATTACTCTCGACATGGAGGACTTTGCGACCACGACAGATTTAACGAGCGCCAGACGCCATGTACTCGGGAAATCTTTTGGCCGGTGAGCTTTGAACTTGTAACCTAAGGAGTACGAGTCCAACGCTCTACCAACCAGGCCCCTATGAAATCTTTACTTAAATGAACTGATTTATTTTAAATGTTCAAATTTTTTCTTTAAGAGAGCTATGTATTTTTCATAAAATATTTTTCTTAAGAAATCCAAAGATCAATTTTACCTACAGAAGGGCTCAAAATTGATATTTCAAATTTTGAAGACAAGTACGAAATAACAAATGCTCACGAACAATTTACACCTCTATGTGACCTGCAGAAGTTTCTTTTCATTTCATATGTTTTAAAGTGAAAGTGATTTCTTTTCCTTTTGCACATCTCCCAATCAAACATGGAAGATCATTTTTGAATCATTCTATAAAGAATTCTTCTTATTTGATTTATGGTATTATTTCTTCTTTATACAAATTTTTCTTGAGACAGGGGTATGATGTGTGAGAATGGTGGGTCTTGGATTTGAGGCCCAAGGTACACTCCTTGCTCAGATTTGGTATATGTTAAATTCATTGGATCAAATGTTTTAACGCTGCGAAAGTATGATTTTGGCATCTTGCTTCACATTTGATTATGGTTCAAAATTACGAGTCCATGAAATTTTTTTAAGGAAAAGAAAAACGGACTTTTATCAAACTAAAACAAATTAAGATCAGACACACTATATAAAATATCATTTTTTAACACAATTTTTTCGTAGCAAATCCCATATTTTTGTATAAATTGTTCTGTAAAAAATTTTGTGGATCTGGAAATTTTTTGTGATAGTACTTCGAATAAGCTAGCAAATCTGTAAGGTACAAAGGAAAAACGTTTAATTGTAATTCAAGCTAGGCATAAAAAAAAGAAAAAGTGGAAAAGAAGAGAATTGCCATATTTTAATATGTCTTAACTAACTTTGATGGAGATGCAAACTGATATTGAGAGCATTTCCAAATTTTTAAACATTAATCTAGGTTTAATTTTCCTTCATGTCTAATAGCATAAGGAACAGCAAACACTCTAAGTTGATTACCTAAATATTATTAAAGTAAAATTACTCATGGAAAAGCGGCAGTTAAGAGAAATGTATGACTGAAAGATTATATGAATCGAATTTTAAACTGGGTTTCCACTCTAGTTATGGGTCAATTGTTGATTACTAATATTTCAGAGATAAATATTGTTACGAAAATTCTCACAAAAAGAACGCGAAGATGCTCTTTGGACAAGTGTGGAACTTTCTTCAACATTCTCTTGGAACAAATCTCTATTTTTCAACTTCTATTACTCATTTTAGAGTGTAGAAAAAACCATTAGTGACCTCATTATGACGCCAACATTCCTACATCAACAATTTAGTCAAATATAGTGATTATCAGTTGTAAATCCCCTTAGAACGGTCTTTTCTCACTGACTCGCGATTCCATTACAAGTAATTTTATACAATTAAGCTACTTACAAGTGTTTAAGAAAAATTCATAAATATTTACAATATTTGTATCTGAATTACACAAAATTCATAACAATATGTACTTTAATTTAGAAAAATGTTTTAAATGACATAAAAAATTATATTTTATATTCTTCGAGTCAATAAACGCACTGTTGAAAAAATTATAGTGTCTAAATTTTTTAAATAATCACCCCATCATGCTTTATAGCATATTTTTAATACACTAACGTTTTAAAGAATAAAGTTCTTCTCTTCTGAGATTAAATTCAACCTCGTTGTGAGCCATGATTTTTATTATTTTAGAAAACAATGAAACCTGGAGGACACTGTTTGGAAGGTCTTCCTAGAGATGTCTGTTGAAATATTTTAAAATTTTCTAAAATAGTAATATTCCATGCTTTTTAACTCGGTCAGTTTTAATTGCAGACATGTGGATTTTTTTAGTGAAATATTTTATAAAAAATGATTAATTCTTGACTGACATATTAATATGACGTAGAATGAGGAAAATTTCAGAAATTAAATTGTTGCACCTTAAATGTAGAAAAATTTAATTTTCTTCATTTTTTCAACTAAGTATTTATTGACGTAAATGATATAAAATATAATTCTTTACAACATTTATTTTTAAAAACTGATTATTGTGAACTGAATGAACTATTAAGCCATCTACCACAAAGACACTGGCTGTCCGAAAATTCTCAGAACCCAACAACAATAAAACAAGTACAAAGTTTTCTTGGTTTAACCAGATATTTCCGCAAATATATCAAGGACTATTCAAAGATAGCTAAACCACTTAGCGATTTAACTAGAAAAGAAAACCACTTTGTTTTTGGTACTCAACAAAAAGAAGCATTTGAGAAATTGAACAAAATCATGTCTGAAGGCCCACTTTTGCATATTTACAAGTTTAGAAGAACAACAGAGCCGCATACAGGCGCTTGTAAACAAGGGTAAGGCGCAATTTTATTACAAGAAGCCGATGATGGAAAATTACTTCCAGTTTACTATATGACGATGAAAACAAACTTACGAAGCTTTGAATTTTGCCATTTAAAACGATTTTAAAATATTTCAGAAAACTGTCTCTAGAAAGGCCCGCAAATCAACACCACCGTTGCAATCATTATTTGCAACATAATGAATATGATAGCTTCATAATTTGTTTGGGTTTTAAATGTCAAATCATGGAAATTATTTTTAATGTTATTTTGTCAAAAAACTTTTACTAAATAAGTTTCATTAAATGAGTTTATTTATTATGATGATTAATTATGATTAAGTTAATTTTTTTGATGATATGTCCACTTTACAATGGAAAGAGGGATGTAGTAGCGTCTGAGGGCAGAAAACTGACTTTTAGCTCATATGAGTATGAGATACACACACACACACACTCGCTTGCACAGCCTTTTTTTTACTGGGAGGCACATTCACATACCAGACAAATAGTACACAGAACAACCATGCTCTAACTGGGACTCAATCCAGCGACGTCCAGATCACGAGGGACTCGCTATTTTTACGCCAGGAAATTTTCTTAGTTTTTCTTTCTTAGAGCCGGAAATTTTCTTAATTTTTATAGAATATCGTTTATCGACTCGATAATATAAAGCATAATTCATTACATCATTTAGAATATTTTTTCCATCTGCTATAATATGTATATAACTCTTTAAAAATTAGCAATTGAGCTTGTTACTTAGTAGGGAGGATACTCAGTATAATTGTGAGTCCATTGATTCTATTGGGTCGTTCGAAAAGTAATTTCGTTTTTTCTCGACAAAGGATTTAATTGTATTTTTTTATTCCAACTTCACACTTAAGACGTATAATCATTGTATGTTTTGAGAGGTGATATAGCAATACTTGTTTGTGAAAACGTTCAATTAATTTTGAGCAGTAGTTTTTGGTAGATGCCCTTTTAAATAGGGAAAGCAATAAGCAGCAATTTCGTCATATTTCACTTTTTTCCTGTAGGAAAGGTAAAAATGCTGTTCAAGCCAGAAAGAAATTAACCGATGTGTATGGAGAAGATGCGTTGACAATACGACAGTGTCAGAACTGGTTTACAAAATTTCGATCCGGCAATTTTGATGTCGAAGATGCACCACGTTCCGGATGGCCGGTTGAAGCTGATAAAGACACGATAAAGGTAATAGTTGATGCAAACCGGCGAACAACAACACGTGAGATCGGTGAGAGTTTAAATTTATTGAATTCAACAGTTTATGACCACCTGAAAGGCCTGGGTTTAACCTCGAAGCTCGATATTTGAGTTCTCCATGTCCTCACGGAGAGAAATTTGTGTTGTCGCATTGAAGTCTGTGATTCGCTCCTCAAATGTCACAAAAATGATCCACTCCACCATATTATCCAGATCTGGTTCCTTCAGATTATTATTTGTTCCGGTCAATGCAAAATTTTTTGGACGGTAAAACTTTAGTCTCAAATGAAGACGTCAAAAATCACCTTGGATTAGTTTTTTGCCAGCAAATACCAAAAATTTTATGAGCGTGGAATCATGCCTCTACCAGACAGATGACAAAAGGTTTTGGATCAGAATGGGCGATATATAATTTAATAAAATAATTATTCATTATACGAGGATCGTCTTTCATTTTCACCAAAAAAAACGAAATGACTTTTCGAACAACCCAATATTATACAAACGGACTAATTTTGGAAACTGCATTAACCATTTTCTAGTTTTTTTTATAGCTTTTTTTTTTTTTTTTACAATTTACCTGAATGAGGCGGTGACTTTAGGTCCATTATAAAAGGTCTTTCAATTGGGGTGTCTCTACTCAATTCCTTGAGTATACGGCTGTCTTTCATTGTATAGCATAAACCTAGGCTGGTAAGGACGGGTTGAAAGATGGCACAGCAATTCATAGGATGCACCATAGCTAAGCATCTGTGGAAAAACTCGGAGCAACTGATAAAAGAAATTTTTATCGCTGCATTCAATACTTTTACGAAAATTATAGCATTAACAAGTATAATGTAGACAAAGTACAGCTTTGCTTTTAGCCCATTAACTTCCAAAGGACCGTTACCTTTACGTGTTTTTTTTGTGTGTGTGTGCTTTTTAAAAGCTCGAAGCGAGGCTGACGCGTTGCACTGGTTGAGGTAAAAGAATTGGAACAATAAGACACGCTCGACTAAAGAAGGAGACACTGCACATAAAACTTTCAATCCGATTGTTTCGAAAAGTAAAACATTGCCTTTTAAAGCTCAAGCAGCTGGCACTGTGCCAATGGATGTAACGTGAAATTTGAATAAAGAACTTTTGCTCAGTGTTCTCTGTTTCCAAGTAAGTGAAATTGCAGATAAAGAGACTTTATCGGTGTTTACGTAAATTTTTTCGCTTTTTTGTGTTGCCATATTGAAAACTAAATCAGCAAATGTGCGAAATAAAAGGTTATTTTATTTCGTCATGATTTGCATTTAACACTCTATTTTCTATTACACAGAGCCACATATTCCTCTAGCGGTGGCTTTTGGAACTATTTTTTTCCCGGAATCCTTTGTCCCCCGTCTTGTTTAATCTTCCTACAAAATAGGCGTCATTCTCGTAAATAGATCATGCTACAGAACACTGTGAGCACTGTCAGTTTAATTATGACAACCCTGTACGTTAAGGTTTGTTTAATATTAAGCAAAAAGTAACAGATTTAATTGGATTTAAACAAAAACAATTTTACCGGCGAACCAAATGGCCGCCAGAGTAGCCTCGAATTAATTCCATTGAGAAACTATATTTTCGATAATATATCATGTTCTTAGAACATTAAATCTTAAATGATTTACATATGAATAAGTTCAAAACTGTAACTTAAAAGCACTAATTAAATTTGTTAAAAGATAAAGTAAATGGTATATACTTTCTATAGCATTTCAGGAAAAGATTAATTAAAGAATGCTTTTTATAACATTTCAGGAAAAGGTTTGTTAAAGAATACTATCTAAAACATTTCAGGAAAAGATTTCTCTAAAGAATACTATCTATAACATTTCAGGAAAAGATTTATTAAAGAATACTTTCTATAACATTTCAGGAAAAGATTTATTAAAATTATTATTATTTATCTTATTATTATGAAGATTTATTATTATTATTACATTTCAGGAAAAGGTTTATTAAAGAATAGTTTCTATAACATTTCAGGAAATTGTTTATTAAAGAATACTATCTATAACATTTCAGGAAAAGGTTTATTAAAGAATACTTTCTATAACCTTTCAGGAAAAGATTTATTAAGGATTACTTTTTATGAAAAAACAATTTTAGGACTAATGTTTAAATTATAAAGATTCGAAAATTAAAGAATCATACTTCATGCTGTGTTCGAGGATGAAATGAGTCAAATTAAAAGTCGGTTCAGATTTCATATCTTGAAATCGATCTTCCAATGTAATGAGATGATCCTTGAAAATCAGGGTTGAGTTGTCTAGTTCAGAGGATTCGTTAACAAATATGGCCATTTGAGTCACCATGCTGGTCTCCCTCGGAGTGAAGCTTATCATTGGAAATCCTAAGGATAAGAAGGCGTACTCTACCAATTCCATGTAGCTACGGTTAAAATCTGGAAAAAATGGTCAGTGAGTAAAAGAAAACATTTAAAATATTGTTTGTCAAAGGATTATAAAACCCTCCGTGATTTTGCGCATGTGTTTAATTCAACAAACTAAAGGCAGGATGAGGCTTTTTTTTTTGTGTTGACAGTTTTTTTTGTTGTTTTTCTGTTGTCAAAACATGAAGTTGTTTTGAGGATGAGGTTTTTAGCGTCAATAAATATGCGTAGGGAAATAATTGAAGTTTTATTATCTGCACGAGAATCTCAAAAAGCCAGCTTTTAATAACGCGTTGCCATTGCATTTATAAAAGCTCTGATTAAAAAATAAGTTAATGACTACAACGAATAAAATCTAGAAAAATATCCTTCTCAGTACGTGGTTATGTGAAATGAAATAAATAGGAAATGTGATATTTTTTAAAACTATAAACGCGAGACAAAGTTTTTTTGGATCGTTTGCAATACTAAGGCTACTCATTCAATGAAACAATTAAAATAAATAAAAATATTATTTGACTTGCGCGAGCACGTGGTGTTCGGCCGTTCAAGAAATTATATTCCGACATGATACATTGAAATATGCATAGCAGATTTCAATTTTTAGTATTTATTTTAATCATACCCTGCAATACACACAAATAATAATAACGACCGTTAAAACTGCAATAAATATAGGAAAGAAAAGAAATATCCTACCAGTTTTGTAAGGAGGCTTTCTGCACACTGTGATAGCTGGATATTTGGGAAAATATTCTGGATCTGCTTCTTCCCCAGCTTTTATAGCCTTTTTCACGCTGGTCATATAAGTAGATTCCTCTCCAAAGGCTTCTTGTATTAGAAAGTATAAATTGACAATCATCATTAAGAAGCAGGCAACAAAGAGGATCCTGAAAGGAATATGAAGTATTATGAATTTCATGATTTCAAAATTTCAATTCACAAAAGATAGTATAATTAACACCCGATGAATCTGCAGCAATGGGATCCACGCCACCACCGATAAAAAAAAGCGAAAACCAATGCAAATCAACTGGAAAATGATTTTGTAAAAAGTTATTTCCAAAAGTAACTTGCGCATATTATCATGATTTCATAAAAAGTAAAATTCCATACTTTATATCTTAACTATATAAAAAAAGTTTTAAAAAATTCACCCCCACCTTTTTTTCTTGGAATACTTATAACTGAAGTAGAAATTCTGTATGAATTATTGGCTCTAGATTCAGTAATCCCCTTTATGGTAAGTTTTGTACATATTTTTGTATCATACATCGCATGAGGCAATTTACATAGTCTTTGACAGTCATTTAAATAATTTTTATTTTTGAGTTAAAATAACTGAATTTTACGTCATAAACCATATAATAGTAAAAGACGAATTTTTCACGATCGAAAGATTATTTCATAAGATTATTCATTATTATATAAGACTAGCGTTTACCCGCTTTCGTACGCCTGGAAATTTTGATATGTATGTGTGAGAACTGATGGTCTGTCTCCAATTGGGGCAACGCAAATATGTGAATTTTCTACGCCAGTTGGGGTAACGCAAAACATATTAGAAATTTTTAATTTCCTTTATTATGTTTCATTTTAATTCAAAAGTACTTTAAATGAATCCAAAAAATTGATTAATTAATAATGTTTAATTTTGAAAGCATCAAACACTAAAAAAACAGAATCGTTTGAAATTGATTGATAGAGAGAAAGAAACAACCTTGAGTTTACTCATTTGGCAGTGGGCGAATAAAGATTTTTGGCGGGAAAATTGATTTTTAATTAATAAAAAATTAATCATTCGATTTACCGGAATACATAGTAGTCTAAGTCTTATTCTAGATTACAATCTATCTGTGTGCTTAAGTCTATAAAATTTTGTTCAGTTGTTGTGGCGTAATTCACTTCCATCCTCTATCCATCTATTCAAACTTTCACCTTTATAATAACAGTATAAATGACTCACAGTGTAGAATATCAAAAAATTTTAATTCGCAATTCATCAGAGCCTTTAATATACCAAATTACATAAAATGTAGTTATTTATTTCATTTAGATTTATTTTTCTAATGACACTTGCTATGGTAAAGATTGTTGATGTAGTCAGTGATTTATGCCTACTCAACGTCTTTTGTTCCATAGTAGCGCCTACTAGGACCAAGAGTACGACTTTTGCTACTCACTGATCACTTTCGCTTGCTCAGCGTCTTTTTACAGGGAGGCACAGTGACACACCTTATAGACAGAATTCAAAAGAACAACCATCACGGACCGGGACTCAAACCTGAGACGCCCAGATCACGGGGAAGACGCGCTACCCCTATGCCAAGACGCCGGCCATTCAACTGTTCTAGAGTGATATAACAACATCATCCATTAATCCATTCAAACTTTCACGTTTATAATAGTAGTATAGATTATTATTATCGTGTCAGAACATGATGTTGTTTTAGGGATGAGGTTTTTGGTGTCAACAAAAAAACCGTACGCGAAAAATAATCAAAAAAAAATCCATAAGCGAAAAATTGAAATCAGCTTTTAATAATGCGTTGCCATTGCTTTTACAAAAACTCTGATTTTTTTTTTTAAAAAAAAATAAGGTAATAACTACAGCAAATAAAACGTAGAAAAATGCCATTTTTAGCATGTGATTTCATGAAATGAAATAGATAGGAAATGTGATATTTTTTAAAACAATAAATGTGAAAAGTTTTTTTGGATCGTTTGCGATACTAAAGTGACTCATTCAATGAAACAAGTAAAATGAATAAAAAATATAATTTAACTCGCACGAGCACGTGGTGCTTGGCCGTTCAAGAAATTATGTTCTGACATGATACGCTGAAATATGCATAGCAGATTTCATTTTAATCTTTATTTTTCACATTCTTTTCTCTAATTGTGAACAATGATGTATCAAAAATTACTATAAACAATTACGCCCCAGTGCAATCAAATTTTCAGTCTCAGAAAAGACAGTCCAATATTCACCTGAAGAACAGCTTGAAAATTCTCATCAATTTGCGCCGAGGGCACAAGTATTTGACTCCATGCAAGCTGGCCGTTTGGACAAACTTGTTGATGAGTTTTTGACGCTTCTTGGAATTTCCACAAACCCACGACGAGCTGTTGTCTGTTGTTTTCGGAACAGCAGGATATGCAGACCAGTCTGTGTACATTGTGCGGTGGGATCTCAAATTCCAGTCATATTTCTGAACAGTGAAGTCACTTGACTAAATGAGGAAAAAGAACATTGCAATAACTGAAATTAAACGAAACAGTTATTTTTTGACTTTTTAAGAAATAAAGAGTGCGTTCTGCAATTATAATCATGATGGGATTATTTTTTCCTATATTAGATAATGAAAAACGACGTGATTTTGGAAAAACATTTCAGGGAATTTGTAAGTAAAGTTTAATTAACTAGTTAGTTATTAATTATTTATTTAAGGTGTAAGTTAGTTATAATGTTAGGTGTTATTTAGTCAAGGTGTAAAGTGTTTTGTTAGTAAAGTTAGTTTGGAACTGAAAAAAATAATAATTGGAATCTATTTAAAAAATAATTTTAGATTGTACAGTAAATTGTGAAATTAATTAGAAAACCTGACTTATTAATCAATAATTAATTTTTCTATTAAAGTTTATAATATATATATACAATATAGGAGGATAAAATAATTCATTTATCATCTCCAAAAATTAGTCTGGTTTCACCAATTTTTATTTCTTATGAAATCTCATGATTATTTGATATAATTTTAATGGTCATCTAATCTCTGCCACAAATCAATTTCGTTAGAAATCTCGAAAACGTTACTTTACTTTACTTTCCCCTATTTAAAAAAATTTACAGCCCAAATCAACACATCTCTAAAAAACATATAGGCTCAACATATCTTAAAAAAGCATATAAGTTCGTCACCAATGACTGCCAGATCTATGTCCAATATCAATATGAATCGCAAAATAAAATTTTAAACTAAATTCAATAACTGAATCAATTCAGCTACATTTAAGTGTCCCCCCCCCAAAAAAAAACCCGGTACATCAATCTAATATTGTGTAGAGCCCCCTCGAGCGGACAGAAGTGCCGCTAACTTGCGAAGATATTCTGTAGACAGTTCCCACCATGATTCTTGCAAGGCAGTCCACAAAGCCATGGGAGTGAGAGGTAGTAGAGATGTCCTAAGGACAGCATATTGCAAAAAATGCCAGATATGGTCGATAATGTTCATGTCAGGAGAATTAGGTAGCCAAGAGAAAGAAAGAAATTCAGAAGAATGCTCATCAAGCCACTCGGTAGCTACTGTAGACCTGTGGGGTGGCGCATTATCCTTTTGGAATTTTCCATGTCCGTCAGAATGCACACAGAACATGAATGCATATAGAGGGTCAGAAAGGATATTAAACTACCGCTGACTTGTCCTGGTCGAATCTACAGGCACCAAAGATTCCATTTCAGGCTAACTGCACATGCTCTTTACTCTCACAGAGCCTCCAACAGCCTGAACAGTTCCTTGTAGGCATGAGGGATCCATGGATTCTTTGGGTTTTCTCCACTACATAGCCATCCACCCGATACACTTGGAAGCGTGACTTCTCATACCAGATAACGTTTTTCCAATCATTAAGAGCCCAATGGCAGCGTTGGCGAGCACAAATAAGGTGCAGAGCTTTGTGTCGCTGAGTCACCAATGGTACACGAGATGGTTTTGTGGATTCGCAAGCCCATATCAATTAAGTTACGTTGCATAGTGCGTACATTGATACTTTTTGGTGGACCTGCATGCAGGTCCTCAGCAATATGAGGAACTTTTGAACGGCTATTTCGTGTAACGATTCTTTTGAGGCATCAATGATCCCGTTCTATCAAGCCGCACCGTTGTCAAAGATTTGAAATTTTACCGAAAACCTGGTATTTTGATAACTATAGAAATGGTTGGGCGCGAAAATTAAAATTATTTCTCCACTTTGGAAATGCTGCGTTCACTCTCTCCTTTGCTGTCGACAAGTCATCGTTAAAAAACCACTTAAATCTTGATAACCTGCCATTATAACAGCAAGAATCGATGTTATAGCCTCCCCAGACACCTGTTGTCTTATATATTCACTGTTAATAGCATCATTTTACGCTGTTTGGTCGAACATCTCCATTATTTGGATACGACCAGTTGTACCAGTTTTTCTTGCTCTTCCGTCTATAATTTAAAATAACACTTTCATTTAATGTGATAAGATGTAATTCCTTACAATTGATCGGCATCTCTGAATTAATACCATTATATGGTGAGAAAACAGTAAGCCACAAAAGAACGTGTAGTTAATATTTAATTTTAAAAACTGACCCCGAAAAAACCTATATAACTTCAACTATAATAATCGGATTTCTTTTATTTTAACCTTTTTTTTTTCAATAAAAATTTTCGTCATAAGGTTGGTGATTTGGAAAATTCGTAACGCAAATTTAAATGAAATTTTGAGGATAGGCTACATAAATATCGCATGATTATCTGCCTAGAAGTATGTGGCTGTAAAAGAGCATCTGCAGCTAGAAGTAAAATAGAAGCTAGAGCGATTATTCTCCGCGTAACTTTCTCCTATATTTTTTAATAAAAATATTTTCTTCTCGTCCTCTCATTCTAATTCGAAGATTTGTGAATAAATTAATATCTTTATCTTTAATTAATTTAAATCGCTTTAATTTATTATGAATAATACAAAATAATCTAAATAAATTTATTCTACTTTATTTGAGACGAATATCCTTCAGAAGCTTTTGGATATCTAAACGTTTTTTCATATACCTTAAATGTTAAATATTTTCCCTTTTTATGATACGAAAAGAAAGTATTGCTTTTTTTATAGAATTCCTCTTCTAGATTTTAAAGATTATTCATATATTACACCTTACTGAACTTTTAACTGGAATTATATGTATTTATCCGTGAGATTGTTAACACGTTGCTTCAAAAATACAAGAAAATAGATAGATTAAATTTGGCATGCGGTTTTTTACACCAAATTGATAGATATCGATTGAATACGAAATGAAAACCATAAAACGATAATCTATTTAATCATGAACTTGTGACCAAATTTTTAAAAAAAAAACAAGAAGAAAGGGGTAAAAAAAAAACATCCGTTCGTTACATCGAAAAAACTCCAAAAGTGAGAGAGAAATAAATTTAAATTAGTATCTTGACACCAAATTATAGGTAAGTTTTGAAATTTGGATATAATCTGTCTAAAAGAAAAAGTTAAAATAATATATTCGATTCACCTCATTGTTCTGTAAAATTAAACACAAAATGAAGAGAACTTTTTATTGGAAAATTGTGGAATTGTCTATTAATAAACACGAATATTGGTCTAGATTAACACAAATTGAATTAGGAACGAAAACAGACAAAAGAGAAATTGGATTATTTTTTTCAAAAAAAAAAGTTCTTTCATAACTGACTTTTATATTAAAATTTTTAAATTGCAAAAAAAAAAAAAAAAAAAATCAATCACAAAAGTTTAATTACATAAATATTTAAAATATTCATGTCTTACCTTGTTGAATACGTCCGTGCCGTACATCTTCTAATCCTAATTTGAAAATTTCAGTAAGCAATTTTATTTAATTTTTTCGGCAAGCAAAATTACCTTATTACAACACAAAACAATAAAAGTAGCTTTTTCATCAAAATTCTATGCTTGAAGAAAATTACCTTCACGTCGGTAAATTGCCTCTAAACTCCATAATTACTTCACGTGAATGCTAAATTTATTTTAAAAAGACATGCGTGTGGTTCATTATCTGAAACATTTATTCAAAATGGATCAATACACTCAAACGAAGATTTCCATTAACTCTAGCTGTGATGGTCACTAGATCAACTTCAAACAAATAAAAAAAATGGTATGTTTCATAGAAAAGAAACTTGCTCAAAAGATAAAATAAATCGATTAGGTTTTCGGAAAATTTATTATTCATGTAAGCGATCATATAATTTAAATTAGTGAATAAAAGTATATTTGTTGTTTCTCATTTGTTTTCACTAAATTAAAATTCATCATTAAGATACATGAAAGATATTTAATTCGGGTTTTGTAATTTTCAATCGTTGATTAGAGGACAAATCCGCACCTTTTGAATCGTTTGTTTTAAATCGTATCTTCTTCTAAGTTATTAAATGACTTTTAACCATTTCTCAATAGCGTTTGATTCTAGAATTCTTTGAAATCTACAATTTTCCTTAAATATATTTTACGTTTGAAAATCTATAAAAATTACGTTAAATGAGAGAAATAAGATTGATTTTACGCACTTTTTAGCTTTTACCAAATAATTCTAAATTAAAGAAATAGCTTTTTTGCACGAAGAAAGCCTTTTCTCCTTAATTGAAAGTAATGAAAACCGAAAAGGAAGATTGTAACATTTTGTAAAATATTCCACTATGCTAATTTTATTGTTGAATGTATGTGTACAACTTATGATTGTGCAATATCTGAATTTAAATTGTCCACCTATAACTTGGAAATAATTTGTTTTTGTTTTGACTTAACTAGTGCTGTATGGCAACACCTAGTTAAAAGTGTACTTTTTTTAAATGTGTTTGTCGGTTAATAAAAAGAGATGTGATACAGAAATAAAGACTTTAATTGAAATTCACAGAAATTAATACACTTTTTCGCGAATATATCACTCATCTGACGATCTTTTGAGTGAATTGCAATTGGAAACGCGTCCGAAACGATAATTTTTACTTACATTCTTATTTACAAAGATAATAAGAATGAGGTAACTATAGAGCATTTCGAATTCACGTTTAGAGACGCCCTGACGCAAGAAGTGGAACCAACGTCATCATATTTGAAGAATATAAATATCATGCCATAGAAAATCAAACGGTTAAAAAAAAAAAGCCTAACGGAAGTGAGGTACTTTATTTAGTTTTTAAAAAATGCAACAGATCACAACCAATAAAGAGAAAAATAAGAGGTGTTAGGAATTAATTTTTTTCACAATTATTTTCAAAAAAACTGTGATAACTAAAGAAGAACAATACCATACCAGCCGAATAGGTGCCATTGTGCAAATTATAATAGCTGCATTTATGTAGAAGCGATATAAAAGGAAAACGTTTTATAGTTAACGCTTGAAATGAAAGTTTAGAGGTACAAAATATTATACAATTAAAAAAAAATCATGCTATCTTCAAAACTTTGAAAGTATAAAAATTTTGCATGCATTTCCTAGGTTTATGTGTTGTGCTGTGACTAATGGCACTTGCCTTGAACAAGTCCCCGTTAATACGATCAGCAGATGATTAAAGCCTAAGAAATGCGTCTCTATGTTTTACAAATAGAGCCATCTAGGGCCAAGAATACGACTTAGCTATTCACACATCGCAACCCTTTTTAGGGGGCGGATTTCATTCATGCAAATTCATTCATACATCTCAGATCGTAATTTAGACCTGGAACAGAAAACGATCACCTCTGACCCAGTACACACAGTGATATTACTCTCAATATGGAGGACTTTGCGGCCACGAACACATTTAACGAGCGCCAGCCGCCATACATTCGGGGAAACTTTTGGCTGGTGAGTATCGAACATCCCGGCCTATAAGTCTATATAATCGTCCAGTGCAATTTGTAACTTTGGGCGGAGTTAAAAATATGCCATTTCTTTTGGTCTGTGTCATTATCGGTTGCAAAATCTCTACTTCAGTTTTGTCGTTTTACAACTGATACAAGTCTTTTTTCTCCCCTCTCGTGTTCAAATTGTGTGATTTATAAGTGCATGAATAAACGTAAATATTAATAAATGGCAAATATCAATGATTTGAGGTCTGCAATTTTTATTATTACATATTTATGCCGTTGAATTGTTTTTTTTTCTCTGAATCAATACCCCACACTTGTATTACTTTCGACATAGAGGGCTTTGTGACCAAGACAGAATTTTTGTGCGCCAGCCACCACACACACAGAGAGTCTTCGGATGGCGAGTTTGAACTCGCAGCCCAAGGGATGTCATACAAACTAGGCTATAAAGGCCCTTAAAACTAATGTAATAATTTCGTATAGCTTTGTAAGTTTCATTTATTATTATTAAAATGAAGAAAAACATCCACGAACAAAGAGTCGACTTTCTACGAACTTATTTATTATCTACAAGATACTATATTTTGATGTATAAGGTAGTGGCAATTCATGTTATTCTGATATTTGAAACATATTATTGGCAAAAATGCAAGATTGCACAGGACACACGATAAGAACGATTGTTTTCCTTTTCAAAATAACAATAATGAGCATATAAATAAACTTTGTATAGGAATGCTTAGTGAAATAAATCGGAAAAGGAAGTATTTTAATTCAATAACGAAAAGGCGCCGATTTCTTGAAATTTTATACAATTATAAACAAAATTATTTCACTTTATTCTTTTCTAAAAAATAACAGTATAATATAAAATTACATATATTGAGACTGTAATTTATTTATTTCATCACAAACATTCCAAGAGTCAATCTTACTCATTTCATTTTGAATGAGAAATCATAAAGATGATGATGATAATGAGGCATGAAAAATGAATTGATAAATTAGAAATCATTTTCCAGAAAATTTTCAGCTGCTTGCATCACAAGAGCTATTTGCTTCATTTCCAAATAGCACAATGTAATTTATTTAAAATAATTTTCCCAAAATACTGCATTTCATACATCAGATGGATGTTCCTTTGTATTAATGCGCATTTGTTTATTTAAATTTTTTTTTGTTGCATACATTATTGCAATAAGGCTTGTCTCTTATATGGATTTGCAAATGTAAACTTATATTACTTCTTTCAGAAAAAGTTTTATTGCATATATCACAAGAATACGGTTTTTCGTTTGTATGAATACGATAATGGACATTTAAACTACTTTTACGGGAAAATCCTTTATTACATACATCACAGGAATAAGGTTTTTCATTTGTATGACTACGCAAATGCTCTTTTAAATGACATATTTGAGTATATGCTTTATTGCATACATCACAATAATAAAGTTCTCGATTTGTATTATGAATTTGATAGTGTACGATCAAACTATTTTTCTGAGCAAATTTTTTGTTGCATATATCACAAGGATGAGGTTTTTCGGTTGTATGAACATACAAATGTTCGTTTAATTTGCTTTTCCAAGTAAATTTTCTGAGGCAGATATCACAAGAATAAGTTTTTAAATCTGTGTGATAGTAATGTTTCCTTAAATCTCATTTCATATATGAAACATTTCTCATTTAATCGACTTTCACCTTCAGCTTTTATATCAATATCCAAATTACTGACAAAACGTGTTTCATTCATCTCGTCGGAGGTCTCTATCTTCTCTCCTTTTCACTCTCAATTTGAACAGAATTGGAAGTCAAAACATAACTTTTTTTTTCACTGAAGTATGCTATTTATTTGTATGCATTAAGCATATATTTCCGCTGATATTTTTCAAAAATATAGCTTTTAATCCGCATCTCGTATCTTCAGAGCCATCCGAAAAATAAATAAATAAATAAATAAAACTATGTCAGTGCACCTATATAACACCATACAATCAAAATCATTGGTTATGTTCAGCTGCTTGCAGATCACTTGCAACCATTCATGGACTTCACGTACCCACACAACGATGGGATTTTTATGGATGACAATGCGCCATGTCACCAGGCCAGAACTGTTCGCGATTGGTTTGAAGAGCATTCCGGACAATTCCAGCGTATGATCTGGCCACCTAGATCGTCCGTTATGAATCCCATCGAGCATTTATGGGACATCATCGAAAGGTCCGTTCGTGCCCAAACTCCTGCACCATCCGCACTTTCACAATTATGGACGTCTATACAGACAGCATGGCTCAATATTCCTGCAGAGGACTTCCAACGACTTGTGGACTCCATGACACGTCGAGTTGGTGCACTTCGCCGTGCAAAAGGAGGATCGACACGATATTAACAGTCATCTCATGACTTTTGTCACTTCAGTGTATTATTATGTGTAACACAATAATTTTCACTTAGTGTTCTTAACCATTTTATGATACCACTGTACACTGGTAAGGCTTAGGTCTAAATAAATAAAATTCTACTCGGCTCTTATTCTCTTAAAATGTTAGGAACTACATATCATAAAGGACTTGTAATCTGAAAGGTTGCTTACTATTTACCAAATTAATTAATAATAAGTGCAAAAAAAAACCCAGCCATGTAGGGTAAGTTTTGGACTGACATAAGGCCATTTCTGACATATTATTGGAGGTTGTCTTCCCAGGCTATTTGAAACGGAAACCTATCCCCGAAGATATGAATTACACCATAATAACTGTCTATTTAAGCCGAGGATAGGAAGAAAATCCGTCACCCCAATCATGAAAAGAACCTGACATTCCAAAAAGCTGGAGTAATGACCCTTTTGACGAATTTCAGTGACTCAAATGCTCAGTGTAACAAGTAAATACGGGGCCGACGATTTAACAATCTACAATAAAACTGAAACACAATGAGACAAAAAAAAATCTAAATGAGATTGAGAAACTTTTAAAAGGAAAAGTAGCCAACAGAATGAAGCTTAAACTTCTTATACCATATCCTAATTCCTGCAATGAAAGGACTAAATTTCTATCAAAACACAAAAGATGAATTTTGGCCTCAGATCCATGTCTAGATACCTCATGTAGATTTCACAACGGTGAAGAATTACAAACTGAATAATCTTTTCACAGAGCTTCAAGAAAGCCAAGAAGAAGAAAAAAAAGAAAAGAAAAAAGCGGCTAAGAAGACAAAAACATCACTTCATGAAACTAAATTCAAATTTGAAAATAATAGATAGAAATAACATTTATCGGAGAATAAAATTGGGAGAATTTGAAAAGTCAGATATTATTGTCGAAAATCATCTATTTACCTGACAGTGGTCGGAAAAATTAGAATACACAAAAATATCTACAATTTGAAATACTATTGAAATATAAACAGAATTGAATCCTTTTGTAAAACTTCAAAAGTTATGAGGTGTTACAATTTTACCAGCTTCTACAATAGCTAGAGGAATTACAAATGCAATCCACCCAGAATTTAATGTAATGGAAAAAATTCGACCTTCTCCTGGTAAATGAAGGAAAAGCTTAAAAATCCAATATGCATGAACTGTAAGGAAAGAGGATATATTGCCTCCTGGAGAGGAGCGCAAAGTCCTTCGTAATGTAAGAAAATTTTAGGGGATAATTTGGTCATACTGAAAAAAAGTTTCGTTAATTCCCAACTCAATTGATTTTATATTAACAACCTTAAAAATAGAAAGCCCAAAGAGAAAAATCATATTTAGCCAAAATAATCTAAACCTACACTGCATGTAGGGCCTACACTGAATCCAGACAGCACCGTCAGCATAGCCAAGTTTAAGCAGAAAAACTGCTTTACTGACATCCAAAAATATAAAAGTACTATTAAAGTATTGAAACTCTGTCAAAGAAATTTGGCAGAATTCCACGCAAGCACACACACACACACGTTTATTTTAGTCGTATGTACACTGAAGTGACATAAGTCATGAGATGGCTGTTAATATCGTGTCGGTCCCCCTTTTGCCCGGCGAAGTGCAACAACTCGAAGTGTCATGGAGTCCACAAGTCGTTGGAAGTCCTCTGCAGGAATATTGAGCCATGCTGTCTGTATAGACGTCCATAATTGTGAAAGTGCGGATGGTGCAGGAGTTTGGGCACGAACGGACCTTCCGATGATGTCCCATAAATGCTTGGTGGGATTCATATCGGGCGATCTAGGTGGCCAGATCATGTGCTGGAATTGTCCGGAATGTTCTTCAAATCAATCGCAAACAGTTCTGGCCCGGTGACATGGGGCATTGTCATCCATAAAAATCCCATCGTTGTGTGGGTACGTGAAGTCCATGAATGGCTGCAAGTGATCTGCAAGCAGCTGAACATAACCATTTCCATTCAATGATCGGTTCAGTTGCACTAGAGGACCGATTCCATGCCATGTAAAAACAGCCCACACCATTATGCAGCCACCACCAGCTTGAACAGTGCCTTGCTGACAGTTTGGGTCCATGGCTTCGTGGGGTCTGCGCTACACTCGAACTCTACCATCAGCTCGTAACAACTGAAATCATGACTCGTCTGACCATGCCACGGTTTTCCACTGGTCTAGGGACCAGTCGATAGGCTCACGAGCCAAGGAGAGTCGCTTCAGGCGATGTCGTGCTATCAGTAAAGGCACTCGAGTCGGTCTTCTGCTGTCATAGCCCAAGGAAGACAAATTTCGCCGCACAGTCCTATCGGACACGTCCCTCGTACGTCCCACATTGATCCCTGCAGTTATTTGACGAATTGCTGCGTGTCTATTAACATTGACCATTCTACACAGACGTCTCGGTCGTTAAGTGCAGGTGGTCGCCCACTGCGCTGTCCATGATGGGATGTGATGCCTGAAATTTCATACTCTCGGGACACTCTTGAAACTGTGGACCTCGGAATGTTGAATTCACTTACGATATCCGTAATGGAATGACCCATGCGTCTAGCTCCAACTAACATTCCACTTTCAAAGTCTTTTAATTCTCATCGTGCCGCCATAAATCACGAAAAACCTGTTCACATGAATAACTTGAATACAAATGAAAGCTCTGGAAAACGAACTGCGCATTTATACTTTTTCGCTGCGATACTACTGCCATCTGTATATTTGCATATTGCTATCCCATGACTTTTGTCACTTCAGTGTATATTTCATTTTAAACAGTGGAATCTTCTGTATCTAAAATATTCATGAACATTCAAATAAAAAAATAATCACTGAATTAAATTTGATTCAAACAGTGCAACACTAATAAAAAGAAAAAAACAGACATGACACAGACTTGGGGGAAAAAAACAGCCAATTTCATAAAATAATGGATATTTTCTAAACATAAATACCAAGATGTAAATTAAATAAGGATGATTAAATAAATATTATAATGATTTTTAGTACAAAAAATACTTGAAATACTAAAAATAATGCAAATTTATGATAAAACATTAATCAAGAATGATAAAATATGATTCCAAAAATGCTAAAATCTGTGGAAATGTTATGCCAAATACAAATAATATTGGTAGAATATTAGAAGAAAAAATATTTCAATTTTATATAATTATGCATATTTATAAAAACTATCAGATATTCATAACAAAATATAAGCTTAAATAATAAAACAAGCAAGCAAGAGTTGATCAAATGACAAAAGAAATAACTGAAATCAATAGGAAATCATATGAACTGATTTTTGTGAAATTCTAACAGCATTGTTTTTACTAAAATCCTCACAAGGGAAAAATTATTAGGTTAAAAGATATTAGTTCAGGAGAATAATATTCAAAGAATATTCATGAGCATATTCAGTTTGCATACATAATTTTAAATGCATTTAATACCTTTTGCCTACCAGAATTATACCTTGTCTATGATTTTTATATTAGCATCATATAAAAACTATTAAAAAAAATACTAAAAGCTAAAAGTTAATTAAAAAATAAAAAATTATAAGACAATTAAAAAAAATAAAAAATAATAATAAGACAATTATTAAAAAATTAAAGACTAAAAAAACTATTTTCCATAATGAAGTATTTGAGTTTTTTTTATTAAAAGAAAAAAATTACATATAGCAAAAAGAAAATAATTATATATAGCAAAAAGAAAATAATTACATAAAGCAAACAGAAAATTTACTACCATGAAATCATGTAATCATAGAACAATATGTGATTTTGAATATTAGATTTTGCATGTATTTAAGAAATAATTTTTGTTTTATTTTATTGTTTTGTTTTATTTCCAATAAAAGTCTAATTTTCATATCTAAAAAAAAAAAAACCCTGAAAATAAACAAGTAGCATATAATTCATCTGAAAATTTCCTTTATTCCTTATAACTGTGAAAAGAACTACAAAATTATAAACTAACTTTCAAACATGACAGTTTTTAAAAGTCAAAATATATATTATCGCCTTAAATTAGATATCCATTTAATTCAATTCTTTTCATGTCTTATATTTTTTTTAATACAAGAATTAAGAGTACAAACACACATCTTGTCTTTATAGAGATTTATCACTTTGGAAGAAATTATCGTGTGTCATATGTCGTAATATATGCAATATAACTTTACAACATTTTTTAAATAAAATTTTTACTCACTTTTTGAAAGTACATCTGAATACATAAAGGGTATTTTACAGAATCATCATTACTAACGAAACGTCAATAAATATTTAACAATATTTTTTCAATTGTAGTTATTACTATTGCTGAAATATTATCTTGTTAATTTGCACAATTGTACCAGATAATTTTGCAAAAGTGAAATCAGTCTTAAAGATTAAATAAGATCGTGAAAAAAATTTCGAAAATTCATTACATAAGAAACAAAGTAAACAAAACTGAATAATTTATCAGATTCTATGATTTTGTGCAGATAAATTCATGACATACATTTATTTTTGGAAAAATTTATATAGTCTGAGTTTGTATTATTTAGTTTCAGAAAATTTTGAGGTGCATTTAATTCAAATTTCAAGCTCAAATTTTGCTCTTGAACTTGTTAACAGAGAAATAATTCGTTCAGTAACGAAAGAAAGGATCACGGTTCAAATGAACGATGGATCCGGATCTTATAGTTGAAACGATTAGCGCAACGGATCTGCACCAGCTATGATCTGAACTGAGAAAAGAAGCAATTCGAGACCAGATAACTGGAATAAATGAATTGAAGTGAATAAACCAAATATTTACACTTAATTTTCTCGGAGTTGACAACAAACATTTTAAAGCATGGAAGAAATTCGGAAATTAGAGTATTTATCCCTCGTTTCTAAAATATGCACCGAACTTGATAATCATTTGGGTATAAATGATAAAGATTTAGGTAATTTTTTCAAAAACATTGATATGCATTCCTTTTTCTCTCATTTTTGTGTTTACTGAAGATCGTGCTAATTTCTCGAATGAAAAATAAGTCTATAAAAATATACGAGAGCGTTTTTAATAAATTATCCTTGATTTTATAATTAAGTAAATAGTAGACTCTTTAAGTAAGCTATAATTAAGTTAATTATATCTTTATTATGTACATTTGTGAAATATTTAGTTGATTTGAGGGAACTGAATTCCATTTAATTTTTCTTGATTTCATGTATTATAGCTAAATTTTTGTGTATATTGAAACAGCTTAAAAACTTAGCCAATCTTTTGGATTGAATTTCCTTTTTTTAATGCTTAAAAATTGTCTCACTTATCCGTTATTTTTACACACTGAATTCTCAACGCGCCAAACATTATCTTTTCCTAGAACGGTTTAATTAGATTCCAAAATTAAAAATCACAAGAATTATAAGTTTAGATTTTTCCCGAAATAAAAAAAATATAAATTTTATAGAGAAACCCCCGAAGAATCGTTTCAATGAAAGCAGAGCTTTTGCAACATATTTTTAAGTATCCTAGTATATGAATAATGAGTATCACATTTTGTTATCAAGTTATGAAATTTCTAAAAACTAAAGGAAAATATTTGTATTTTAAATAATTAAATTCAAATTTTATTTTTGGTGTCTGATATAAAAATAATAATGTACTTGTCATTGAACCTTCTCTTTGAGAAATGCACTAAAGAAATTTTGCTGTATTTTCAATAATAAAAAAAAACATTTTCCTTCCTTTTATAAGTTTTAAAACCTGTATTTGTAATCAACATTAGAAACTCTTGTTATAATAATTTTTATTACACTTTGAATTTTGATGCTTTTAGTAACAATAAATTTTGAAATATTTTTTTTGGTATATATATAAATTTTAAAAGTTAATTTTAAGTTTTTAAAAATTTAGCAGAACAGTTATTTAAATGTTCCTTTTAAATGCCTTACCTAAGTATTATTGAAATTAAAGCATGCTATTTATTAAACTCTATGCAACATGTCTCTTATATACTTGTCTTTCTGATTATATAACAATTAACATGATAAAGTTTATTATCTGGTATCTTTTTGTAAGTTGCAACATTTATGATGTGGCTTATCTGTTTAAAATTTATTCCATACATATTCTATAAAAAGTGCAAATTATTACATAAAGTACTAGACAAATCAATCCTAAGCCATTAACATGCAATTGTGTTTCAAAATAATAATCCCTTTAAATATATTTAATCATTTGTAAGCTTAGAATTTTTAAATGTTGCTGATAACAGGTAGGAAGGATGTAATTTCAATATAGGGACATTTCAATAGAGTTTATCTTAATTAGAAATGCTATATCATTGACTGATGTATATGCAGTCACATTTCAGTAGAGGTAGCTTTTGATCCTACTATATTTCAAAATATATGGGTAACTATTGAATTGTTTTGTAGCCTATTAAGTAAAAACTGTTGTTAATTTTCATTATGAATTTTTCTTATTGGTTGGGGAAAAAATAATTTATACATCAAATCAACTAAGAATTTCTTGATCTAAAATTACAATTAACTATTGGTACTTTCTTTTGGAAAGAGGTTTATAACATATTAGGTATAGTAGTTACATTCAGAATAGGTTCAAACAAATGCGTGAGAGTAAGTTTCAACACTGTTTAAATATACACTCAGAAATTTTTGGCAAAAAGGATTAACCTTATTAAAGAGAGAAAGTTTTATTTTCATTTCTAAATTTTACTTATTCTTTTTTTTAGATAAGTTGTATTTATTCATCAAATTATCAGTAAATAAGTTATATTTATTCACTGTTAAAATATCTCTTTCACATTACATATTAACTTAATTAAATTCCTATTAAATATGGATAAAATTATATGAACTTACATAAAATAATATAATGAAACAGTGAAAACAGAAAGTATTATGAAGGCTAATTTATTGCATGTAATTAAGCATGATACTTCTTAGAACAGTCAACTTATTAATTGCACTATTTTGCATTTTTAAAGTAAAACATTTGATCTTGATAATAGTTTAATATTTTATATTTCAAACTGCTTTTACTTTGACGAATCTTCATGTAGTGAAAGCAAAAAAATGTTCTGCAGCAACATTGGGGTTTAAAAGAAGTATGGATTTTAAAAATGAAAACTTCACATTAGAAATAAATTTTATACTTATAGGATTTAGTGGAAAGAACCCCCCCCCCACCTAATGTTTGTACTACTAATTGAGGACAAAGAAGAAGTATAAAGGAAGGGAGATTCTTGATTTTTAAAAAAATAAATATATGAAACTAATTGTATTGAATGGAATGACGTTAAAAAAAAGGAATAAATTGTATTGAAAGGAATGCATTAAAATAAAATTTTTCATTCAAATATAACTTGAAGAACTTTTTTTTTTCATATTTCCTGCTAATTTTCCTTTATTAATTATAAATAACATTATAAAATCTTATTGTTTTCAAAAGACTTTTCTGTTTTAAATAATGATAAATCTTGTCAGTTTATTATATTCCCTTTTTATTTATACTTCAATTATATTGTTTATTTGAATAAAATATGTTGTTACTTATTTGTTGAAAACTGTTCTATGCCTGTTTAAAAGTGTCCCTTCCCCCTACAGTCAAGACAATACTTATAGAGACAACTCTTACACAAACTGACCACCTGTAAATTTTGGCACTATATATATATATATATATATATATATATATATATATATATATTTTTATATATAAAATTTCTTTAATACTTTACTCTCTGGAAAAAGAATTCTAATACATTTATTGTTTACATTTTTATATCAAACTTTGTTATTTCGTACTTTTTTTACAAATCAATATGTAATGCTTATTTTATGCAGGAAATCAAACATAATTGGATAAAAAGGATTGCAGATGATATTGGTCAACAATTTTTGAAGTTTTAATTTGTAATTCACTTGATAATGAATGTGTATATCTATAATATTCCTTTCTAGTCATAACAACCTGGGAAGCAATTTTTTTAATACCTTATGCTAATATTTTTTTCTAAAAGCCAATGATTTGAACTACTAAGATTTGGTAGATTTTTGTTTAGAGTTTACTAATTAAATTTTCTCCCCTCTCTTTCGGAACAATTGCAATCATCCAAATATTCAAACTTGATATTTTGATGAATCTCCATGTTTTGGACTTACCTGAGCTCTAAAAAAAAATTTTAATGATAAAAAAAACTCACCAAAATACATATTTGCTTGATAATTTCAGTAAAAGTTCCAAATTTATGAAAAAAAAAATCTTTTTCATAAACATTCTTACTATTGCCATTTAAGGCATTTACAGTATCATCCAAGCTCTATAAATGTAAGTACTAGAGAGAAATAAGAATTTTATTGGAAAGTATGTTAAAAATATAGAGAAGAATACTTCTGTTAATTTACAAATGTGTGCATTTATTAAATGAAGAATATTATTACATTGTATGAAAATATGCTTACATTTCTCTTTTACCTGACTTTCTTAACTTTTTTTAATTAGGGCAATAGTTTATAAAAAATTAATTATGCAAAAATTATGCAATGTAAAAGCAAATTTAGAAAAAGATCTTGCAATGTGAAATATTTCATTACTGAAGGCTCGTAATCGTAGATGTCTTTGATTTTTGTGACTCAAATGTATTTCTCCCTAAACTCTTAAAATATCTCCTCATAACTTATTTTTTAAAATTTCTTTATTGCAGCTGAATTCATCATTGATTTGGCTGAAAAAAATGAAACATTTGAATCCTTCAAGAAAGCCCTTGATGATAATGGAGCAGAATTCACTGTACGAATATTTTTTTTCCCTTTTTGCTATGCATGGTATAAAAGCAATAATACATCTTCAAAATTTTACTTTTTTTATTGAAAGTTAATTTTAAATATCAAATGTTTTATTTTTTTTAAAACTAGCTGTTGTACTTGTGGATCTACTTGTATTTATTTATGTTATATATATGTTAGAAAAAACAAAATTCATATGATTCTATATTGAACAGCTTTTGAATTCTAATATTAAAACTCCTTTAAGATGTTTTTGAATTCTCCACTATATTTTACATAGCAATTCAATTAATTAATACAAAAGATTTCTTATAAACAATCACTTTTAGCCATTTTTATGTTACATATATATGAAACTTACTTTGAATGTCTGTTATCAAATTTGGGAACATATATTTGGTTGTGGCAGAAATATGAAGTTTCTAAATTAACACTGGCAATTTTTGGAGATCTATCCTTAAACTAAAAGAGTATCAATTTTAAGAATAGATAAATTAAAGGATTCTTTAATTTTAACTATTTAATATTCTTTTATTTAGTATTTAAGATACGTAATAATAGACATTGATCCCCTAATATTAATTTTAACTTAAAATACAATTCCAAAAAATTCAAATCAGCCCAAAGAATAATTCTTATGCCACAAGATGGAATCAGATGCCAGTATGTATGAAAACAACCAGATTTTTAAAAATAATTTCATTGTAATTATTCATTGTAGTGCATTTTTGGTACTATGCAGATTTTGTAACCTGCTTCATGTCCATACCACTTTAGGAACTGTGATATTTAAATCTTGAATCAAATCTTCACAATTCAGTGAATATTTGTGTTTTTAATTATATCACAGTAATGTTTTAAGGAGAGGGAAAAAAAAAGAAAGAATTGCCTGAATTGTAGATGATATGAAGTTAAAAAGATGCAAAAACTTTATAATCTCTCAAAGTGAAAGGAAAGCAAACTGACATGTTTAAGAAAATGACTTCAAGCTTACATGTTAAATTATATAATAATTAAAATTTTAAAATTTAATTGAGTAAAAAATATTATTAATAATTGATCTCAAGCTAAGAAACAGTCATGAAAAAAGGCATATGATATACCAAACAATATATTAAAAATTCTCATGCTAAAATATGTAAGTAAAAGTATTTATAATAATTTTAAATGGCAATATTTAAAGATTAAAATAAATTCTTGTGTTTGTATTAAAAAATTATTATTATTATTTTATTTCTCAGTAAAGTATTAAAGTAATCAAATTTTTTAAATCCAATTTCTTCTCAATGTTAAGAAATAGGTCTATCAAATTTTCTTTCATTCTATCAAAAGAAATGGAATTGTATAAGGTTCAAACAAATGGACATTTGATTTTATACATATATAAGTTTTTGTGCATATTATTTCAAAGTG
This sequence comes from Argiope argentata, assembly GCA_026289955.1. Classification (NCBI taxonomy): domain Eukaryota; kingdom Metazoa; phylum Arthropoda; class Arachnida; order Araneae; family Araneidae; genus Argiope; species Argiope argentata. The sequence continues at coordinate 8,510,412 of JAOUZG010030082.1, forward strand.
AGAATTTATCATTAGATTATTTAAAATTCTTTTAACATTGCAATTTCATGTAAATATTTACTTTATGTTCATCTTAGGTCTCGAGATTAATACATTTTGAGGATTATACTTTATTGATTAGGGATATGTAAATATATCAGTGATTGCTGTGTCACCTAATGCCTCAAATAATCTTTATTCATTCTATTGCTAAATATAAACACCACTTTTGGATCTGCTCTTTCATTTCTGCCTCTTTTTTGATGAAATAAAGGCTTCACATGTACAATGGTGTAAAGAGTTTCTGAATCTGAAAATGAGCAATATTCTTGTTTTTATTTATTTATTTATTTTTGAGTTTTCTCTTGTTTTTTACATTTGAATTCTCAGTGACAAGAAAATGTTATAATTAGTGTTTTATTTTACTTGTCATTTGAAAATAATACATGGTTTCTTTTTTCAGGAGTCTTTCATTTTTACTTTGTTACGAATTATCAAACAAATGAAGCCCAAAGATACTCCTTTACTAGATGATGATGAAGATTTTGAAAAAGAAAAGAAGTCTGATTTAGATAAATTGAAATCTAAATTTCCGGGATTAGCCATACCTAATACTGATAAAATTGTAAGTGTCATGAATTTTTCCGTATGTTTTTCCTTAAGTTGTTAAAAACAACAACAACAGAAGTATGAATATTCAGTGATACAATAAAGAATAAAAGATAATCATTAAAAGCATAGTTGGCCTGATATATTGGCTTTCCAACTGGAACCAGCTAGTGCCTTAATCAATGTAGATGTTATAAATTTTCTGGTTAAAAATAAAGCATACAACTATGATTAAATAAAAATTTACACAAATAACAAATTATTGAAGTGCAAGTTATTGAAATGTACCTGCTTATATCTTTCTTCTAGTCTTTTCATTGTAGATACTTCCATTAAACCAATTAATATTTAATTTTTAATATAATGTATTTGTGCTCATGATTTTTATAAAGAAAAAGTTATGTAGTAATGTTTAGAAAAATAGGTTATGTTATTGGTTAATTAGGATAGATCAAAATAGATATTAATGTCAATTTTTTAACCCAAATTTATCAATTGCATTTGTGTCTATGTCCTTATATTTTGAAATTTATTCTACTATTAATTGTGAAAGGACTTACATCTGTAAGCCTTGAAGTATACATGCTGACACACAAGGAGGTTATATGACAAAAAACAAACAAAAAAATATCACTCGCATATAATTTTGTTGTATTTGTACCTTTTGTTCACCGTACTACATTTTCTTCTATGCTGATTTATTGTTTCTATGTGTATATGTGTGAAATGTATTTTAATAATTGATTTTAAATAATTAGCTGTTAAAAGCATTAATTATAACAAACTGAATCAGTAAACAATCTCCTTTACTTTTCAAATAAATTTACACTGATATATGTCATTCCAAATATGTTATCTGTTCAGTTATAATGATAATAATAATGTGTTTTCTGTCAAATAAGGAATCATGTGTTTAATTGTTTTAATTATAAATTACTTCTTTTAGAGTCTATCAGACGAAGATGAGGAAGTTGCAGAAGCTGCTATAGCTGAACTTGAAGCTTTAAACCCATATGTAAAGTAAGATTTTTCAATAAGTTTGTTTATTACTCTTTTTGCAGAAATGCTTTGTAGTCTTTATACAATGGAATAAAATTATTTTTAAGTACCAAACAATTTAACTATAAGCAGTGGACTGATTGTTATTGAGAGAATTTTCTTTTCAGAAAATCAATTTAAATTTAATATTTTTTGAAAATAAATTATTATTATTTATTTGTTATATTTACAGAAAAGAGGAGCGTGAATCCAAATCTCCAGATTATTCAAAGGAAAAATCAAGACACAAGAAATCAAAAAGGTGCTTCTATACTTCTTTTCTATAGCATTAGTATATGAATCTGTAAATCATTATAACCATAAATTTGTAAAAATAAAAACTGCAAATTTTTTTAAAAAAAATGCTGGCATTTTTTTTTTAAATTTGGAATTATTTTTATTTTAATATCTATGCAATGTAGTACTTAAAATGATAAAGAAAGGATCTGATTAAAAAGAAATTAATGCTACTGTTTTTTTTAAATTTATTTTGTTTAATACAAGATAAGCAAGAATCAACCAAAGAGCTCCTAAAAATGCCACATTATACATATATAGAAAATGGCAATTGATGATGAACATTTTGTATGGAATTAAGCTTAAATATGACAATTTTTAAGATTAATGTCTTTACTTTAATTGAAGTAGCATTCATTAGGAGCATTAGAAATGAATGTATAAAGCAAATTTATTTATTTATATTCTTGAGTATTATAAAATAAAGATTTTTTTACCCACAAATTTTTAGGTAAACCACTAGTGAATACAAATTAACTGCTTTGTTATTGAAAAATATAATAGCAAATAATGGAGGGGGTAGCCTAGAGTGTTGCAAACAACAACAAAATTAAATAAAGTCTATTCTTATCAAAGTGTTTGAAATTTCATAATGTACATGTATATTTTCACTTAAAATTAAAATTTTGCAGTTTTACTGCAAAAATGCAAAAAGAAAAAAAGAGAATATTAAACAGTTTAGAAATTTTTATTATACAATTTAAAATTGAAATTGTTAAATAATGTAAAAAAATTAATAACTAAGTTAGCATTAAATATCAGTTATTTTGCACAAATTATCATATTTATGTTTATATGATTCAAATAAACATTTCTTTTAGAATTATAATATATCCTGTAACTTTCACGCTTTTGTGCATACACATACACATCCTTCAATTATAATTCAAATCCTGTAAATTTTAAAGTGTGAAGTGTAAAAAATCTAACTTCAGAAATTTTTGAACATAATCTTTAGTATTAAAAATTGTAAAGTTACTTCAAAATGCACATACATACTTATAATACTTTGCTCATGTCATCATGCTAACAGGACAGTTAGAGTAATTTTGATTGAATTTTACCCTCTCTAAGATATGTTGTGAGAAGTAAAATTCTTGGATGAGTGTTTAGATAACCAATCTAGTTCAAAGGAAGTGTAAATAGGAAGAAAGTGACATTTTAGTTTTCCTATTACTTTTTTTTACTTCAAGAAAATTAATGAAATTAAGTAAATTAGCATCTTGTTATAATGAAATACTTTTTTATCAGAAGTTTTTCAATAGCTGCTATTCCTTAAAAGTTAGTGTCTTAAAGGGGATTTTCAATTCATTTACTTCAATTATTTTTAATATGATCTGTTTTCTTACATTTAAATAAATAAAAAAGTTTTTTGTTTCATTTTTTTTCATTTGAAATTATTTAATGTATATGTAACTAAAGTTAAACTAATTTAATAAAATAAAAAGCCATGATTTTTTTTTGCAACATTATTAGTGTTCACATTTTAACAATTCAGATGTGTTTACTTTAATTGTTCTGAATATATTTTATTTTAATTATTTTCTGTACCATGTTTAATATTTGTTTTACAATGAATGTTGTTTCTTGTAATATCAATAAAATCCTTGTTTATTGTTATTTAGTATGCAATGTTATTTTTTTTTCCATTTAAGGATTGAAATTAATTTAAAAATATTAGGGGATAAGGAATGTACCTTTGTCTTCCAGCTTGTCCAGAAATTTTTTTCTTAATCCGTTTTTTTTTTTTGGAAGCATTATTTCTAAACTTGTTTTTCTTTAAAGCTTCATTTTCCAAATTGCTTACAAATGTAGTTTTTAGTTTATTTACTTCAAGAAATATTGAAGTTTTATTTTTGCTTTTATACGTGTGATACTGTTAAATGCATTATATTTTAAGCATGTAATATGAGCTACCTAGATATGATCAAATGCAGATATAGTGTGCGAATATTTGTATTCCTTTTTTAAACTTATATAATCAGCATTAAAAAATATTTAAGTATTCTGCTAATAATTCTAAGTAAGAAAAAAAATTAATCTGTTTTAGATTTTAATTTGAGATTTAGATTATTGTAAATATTATATCGGTATACAAGGCTAATAATACTCTTGAGCTTTTTTAAATACTCATTTACAAAACCCAAGAGTTAATACTTTTTTCTAAGAAAACATAACATTTTTCAAATATCTCTCAAAGTTTCCAAATGTTTTAAAGGACTATCCACTGCTAAGTAATTTTATTATTACTTACCTTTTTTCTGTTGTAATGGTATTTTTATTTCTTATAATATGTTTTGTTTTAAGATAGTGATAGCAATTAAAAATAATAAATTTTACTTCAAGTTTGCATATCTTCTTTTTTTTAAAGAAATTTTTAATGTTTTATATTTTTATAGTCGTAGACATTCAAAAGAAAGACATCACAGAAAGAAACGCTCTCGCTCTAGATCTAGATCACCATACTATAAAAAGAAAAGTCGATATTCACGTTCTCCATCTCCTAGGAAAGATAGTAGAAAAAGACATAGAACGAGATCCAGATCTTTGTCACCTTATTCAAAGAAACATCGTCATCATAGTTCAGAGAGCAAATACCATTCCCATGACAAAAAATCTGAACGTGAGAAGCCTCCTCCCCTGCCTATGGAACCCATAGTGGGTCAGGTAAGTTATAATTTATTATTGCACTTTATATAATTCTAAGTTTGAATGTTGCTTTTGCGTAAAGTTATACAAATTTATGCAAAGTTTGTTCTTAATGCATTTAAATAAGAGAAATGTACATTTTAATGAAGTTTTGCTAATGTTGTGTACAAACGGATATACCAGATAAGTAAATGTAAGTGTTGTGGGGAAATGTGAACTGGAGTCATAGTAGACAAATATAAACAAATACATATTTACATTAATTAAAGGAGAAAAGACAAGATTTTAACATGTTAACAACATACTTAAAAGTGAAATTAAACTGATCATTTTATTAAAAGAAGGATTTTATGACAAGCATTGCATAGGGTTGTGAAATGCTTAAATTCTTCACTAGTTGTTGATTAATTCTTAGTTATTGCTGTAAACTTCTTAATGCCATTTAAATCAAATTGTTCTAATCATTCTTACTTCTGTTATTGTTATTGTAACCTCTGATTTTTCATTATTTTTTTCATAGATATATAATGGAAAAGTAACTAATATAATGCAGTTTGGTTGTTTTGTTCAACTAGAAGGTCTAAGGAAACGCTGGGAAGGATTAGTTCATATTTCTCAGGTAAAATACTCTCTCTTTTTGTTGTTATGGTGATTTTAAATCAATATACTGTATTGAATTGGAAAGATAAAAACAAATAATTGAATTTTTAAAAACTGAATATTTGCTAAATGAATTTTAGAATATAATATAATGTATCTTTAGATCTGTATGTTTTTGCCATATAAATAGAATCTATGTTTTTGATTCTCATCTATCTTAGAATGTTTTTAAATTTTTCTTTACAATATAAAATGATTGCTTCAGATAACTCAATTACTAGCATATATTGCAGGTTTCAAACATTATGAAATCTTTGTATATTATAATTAGTAGTCTATTCTACTATCTCTTTTAAAACCAGAATAACTTCTACCTTTTAAATATTAAAAAAAAAACAAAAAAAAAACACCAAGATATATTCTTATAAATAATGACCACCAAGTTTATTTTATACCAAAATAATATTCTTATAACTATTGTGTCATTTACTGCAATTATTATTATTTTTTTTTTATTTTGGCTAGATATTTTTATGTGTAATATAATTTACTGCTCTATGACATCGAAAATTGATGTTATGATTAAACACTTGTCTGTAACACTGATACAAAACTAAATTTTAATATTAAGCACTTGATTTTGAGTTTTAAATACAAAGATGGATGTCATATATATTAGATTCTTATGTTATTGATAATCAGTTTCAAAGAATTTTTTTATGGTTTTTTTTCACAAGTTATTTCATCATGTTAAATAAATTCCTTTTGCATTATAGTTACGTCGGGAGGGCCGTGTCACAAGTGTTGGGGATGTTGTTCAAAAGGGCCAAAGAGTTAAAGTGAAAGTCCTTTCATTTACTGGTCAAAAAACAAGTTTATCTATGAAGGTAAACTGTAAAACTGTTTATAAAAGTGATGCATATGTTTAATCCAATTTCTACATTCAGGTTCATTAAAAAAGTCCATAGTTTCAAATTCAAGGTTATATTTGTACTGTTATTAAATTTTGGTGTACAAGGTATTTTAATACTATTTTATGAATACATGTTTGATTTATAATGAATATTTTGCGTAAATTGCAAGTACTTTTGTGCATTTATGAAAAATTTAACTATCATTTATGCTCTTTCTCTTTCTTAAATCTTGCCTATTTCCTGTGCTATGAAATATTCTTTTAAAATTCTTTTATTATGTATGTTTTGAGTACCACTCATAATTATATAATATGAAAATTGTAAAATTAAAGTAAATAAGAGATGGCATTAGGTGTAATTAATGTATTGAGTTAATTTTTTAGATGTGACAGGTGAATGTGTGTTTTTCTATATGTGTTGTTCTCTATATGCTTTCTATATGTTCCCTCTTCTATCCAGACAGTTTGATTTGCGGCAACCAAATACGATAACATATATGAATTAAAAGATAAATATGTGCACCACACAGCAGTTTAAAGTTAAACTGAATTTAGATGTTTTCCATATTAATTTACAAAAATATTACTGTTCTTTAATACATCTCACATTAGACAAAAATTTAAAAAAAATTCTTTTAAATGATATTAATTTAATATTTGTGCAAATTTCCACTAAATTTTAATGTGTAAGTATACTAATTTTGTTTGATTTCCAACATTAAATTACATTATTGTCCTGAAATTCAAACAATTTTCATTGTTTTATCATCAGTTTTTTTCCCATTTTGGAAAGCTAAAGAAGAATTCTTTCTGTTTAAATGCCTTTATTTGTTTGTCATTTACAAGAATGAAAAAAGTGCATTGCCATGAAATTTAGAAGATAGGTGAACTGCATGAGCAGAACCTATGTTCAGGTACACAACAAACAGAATGTATGCAAAATAACATGTTTTAGATGTCTGATAATATTATGAATCATGGACATAAACTTATATCCATGATTCTTAAATGAAATTAAATATAAACTGTCACCAATGATCCACTTAGTCACTAATGTCAACTAATTAAAAATAAATATTGGCATTTGTATTTTTACAGATAATTATTTTTTCTTGTTGTTTTTATTGGTAGATACTTTTTTTTTCAGTTTGATTTTTGGTTAATTAAATTTTAACTAAGGTTTTTTTAACATTGAGTTTTCCCTATTTTACTACATTTTGTAAAATTTTTTAAAGAGCTTTCAATTTCGTATTACTTACAGGATGTAGATCAGGAAACAGGAGCAGATTTGAACCCAGCTGTTTCTAACACTGAATCCATGAGGAAAGTTTCTACCCAAGATATTTTAAGAAATCCAGATCGACCATCTAGTCTTCCTCTTATCTCCAAAGTTGATGATAGTGATGTTGACACTAGGAGACATGTCCAACGAATCTCTTCACCGGAAAGATGGGAAATAAAACAAGTATTGAACTTTTTTTTTAAATCACTTATTTTTTAATTTTTTAATTGCATTGAATTCTAGCTATGGATGCAGCTAAAATTCGATAGGTCTTAATAAAATTAATGTCTATGATTGTGAATGCATTCTCCCTTCCCTTTATTTATTTAATGCATTGCTATAGTTATTTCCGACATGCAGAGTTTTATAGAAAAATTCTATGTACTGTATTAGTCTTCCCTATTAAATAGTTCCAAATTTAATACTATTGTATTTAAAAGTAATTTATTTATTCAAACAAAATTTAACTTTTAATACTAATATTTAATTTTTATATTACTATTTGATTTCATAAAAGTTTACTATATCTCTATTACACACATAAATGCATATTATGCCATTTATCAATGATGTTGTTTATATAATGGTATTGCTTGATGATTTGATGGCTTGTAAATAATGTTTTATTGAATGGTCTTTGGTTACCAGTGATATGATAATTTTAAGCTTGTTCTGTTATCATGAGACTTAAAAAGAACAACAATATATAATATAATGCTGCATAATATATTTCAAAATTCACATTTTCTGCATAAAAAATTAATATTAAACCATACTTTTAGCATCATTAGAAATTTTATTAGCACCAAAATAAATATTGGAAATTGATTGCAAATTTCCTTTAAAGTATTTTCTATTCCTAGATGCTTGAATTCATTCACAAAGTTCAATAAAATATTATGAATGAGAAGGATTTTGCAGAAATATTGGGATAATTCTAAGAAATCTCAGAATTCCCATAAATTCCTTCTAGATTATTATATCAGCATAATTTTTATTTATTTTTTATTTTATTATGATTCTATAGGCCGGGATGGCCTGGTTGGTAGAACGTTGGACTCGTGCTCCTTAGGTTACGAGTTCGAAGCTCACCGGCCAAAACATTCCCCGAGTGTGTGGTGATTGGTGCTCGTTAAATCTGTTCGTGGTTGCAAAGTTCTCCATATCAAGAGTAATATCAATGAGGGTACTGGGTCAGAGGTGATTGTTCTCTGTTCCAGATCTAAATTAAGATCTGAGATGTATGAATGAATTTGCAGGAATGTAGTCCGCCCCCTAAAAAGGGTTGTGACGTGTGTGTAACTAAGTTGTACTCTTGGCCCTAGATGATGCTACTTGTAAAACAAGATGCGTATATATCCGGCTTAAAATCTGCTGATGTATCAGCGGGGCTTGTCCACGGCAAGTACCATTAGTCACAACACACACATTATGATTCTATACTTAATGAATTTATAATTATGTCTTAAAGTATCACTTTAAACTAAAATTTTTTTTTGCTACGTTATATAGCAATAAGAGTATAACAAAAATATTTCTATTATTTCATTTTTATTAGGGCTTCTTATATATATATATATATATATATATATATATATAAATATATATATATATATATATATATATATATATATATATAGCATTTTTAAATTTTACTTTTTTACTTTGTTAAGTTTTTAAAGACTTTTTTTAAACCTTCAGTATAATTATGTCTCTTTCTAGATGCTTGCTGCAAGTTGTATTGATAAGTCTGAGTTGCCAGATTTTGATGAATCAACAGGATTATTGCCTAAAGAAGAAGATGATGGTAAATTAAATATTTATCTCTAATTTGAATGATATACAACATTTCAGAATATTTTAGTGAGCATTTTCATATTATGTTTTTTAGATGAAGATATTGAAATAGAACTTGTAGAGGATGAGCCAGCATTCTTATCTGGACATGGTAGAGCTAACATGCAAGATCTAAGTCCTGTTAGAATTATGAAAGTATGGCATTTTATATCAGAAACTCTATTTTTTAAAAAATAATATGTATTACATTAATGTATCTTTAATGTTTCTCTGCTATTATATCATTTTTAAAGACATATTTTATGCTATTAACTTTCTTATGGGTTTTCAAGATTCAAATGTATATCATATCCTGTTCTTCCTATATGTATATATATCAAGAAATAAAATCATTTATTAGTATCATTGTTCATAAGCCATTTTTAATGTCCTTTGTGCTTCTAACTGAAAAAGTTGCACATTTATAATACAGAATATTACTTAGTGTGTTAATTATAAAAATGTTCCTACAATGAAATTAAACTAATGTAATTTTCTGAGTGAATTAAATCTCTGAATTACTCATATTTGATTTTAAAAAATGTAAATAAATAAAGCTTCATGTAACTGAAGATGACAACAAGGAATAAATCTTCTTGTTGAGATTTATCATGGTTTATTTTTAAAAAATTTCACTAATAATTTTATATAAGTTTGTTTTTACTCGAATTTTCAAAATTTAGAATTATTGATAAATTTTAATTAATTTTTTTTTTTTTTTTTGGATTTTGTAGAATATTTTGTTTTTTATTTAGGAAAATTATCTCAAGTTTTAAAATATTAGATGCATTTGGGCACACTTATGCAATAATAAACCAAATGTAACATACTTATCTTTAAGTATAGTTGTTTTTTTTAAAAAATATATTTCAGAAAAATAGTTATGTTTCATGTTCCAAAAATTCTCAATAAATAATAAAGTTAATTAGTATTTTATTGTTAAAGCGATTATAACTATGCCTGTTTTGCAATATTATGAATTCATAAATTTAGGTCCAGTTTATATAGAACCATTAAATGGTATTTCATTTTTAATTACTTTGTGTTCATTTGATACTTTATTGTTAAATTTCTAATAATCTAATATTTATCTAATTATTGAATTAAACCAAACATTTAAAAACAAAATCATTAATTTAGCTGTTATTTTTATTTGTGTATGTGTTTGCTATTCAGTTAAGTTATTTTTGTATTGTATTAGCTTTTTTACAATACTTTTTTACAATAAAGAATAACAGAATAAGAATATTGGTATTTGAACAATTGAATATTGGTATTTGAACATAAAATTTTATTTTCATTACAAATATATATTAGTAATGAAAATAAAATTTTATGTTATCTACTCAACACTATATAATGAATTTATGATTAGCCATAATTCTTTAATTAGCGAACTATTAATAATGAAGAATATTTTGTGAGCATTCAAATAAACTTTTTTTTGTGGTTGACAAATTTGTAGTTGTGTTGTAAAATAATATATAGTTTTATATTTAATACAAGAGTGACAGTAAATATAAAGCCATTATATCTGCTTAGTAAAAATTTGTATACTGTATTTTCAAGAATCCAGATGGCTCCTTAGCACAAGCAGCTATGATGCAATCTGCATTAGCTAAAGAACGTCGTGAACAGAAGCAGCAGCAACGGGAGGCTGAAATGGATTCTATTCCTGCTGGTCTCAACAAACACTGGATTGATCCTCTACCAGATGGTATGAATTCAATTTCCTTGAATTCCAATTGCATAAAAAAGCAATAAAAGAAAGAAATGCTCTATAAATTGATAGAAAGTTAGCACAACATTTTAAGAAAAGTTCCAGCGATTCAAGTATCAAATACCATTAAATATTAATGTTTATATTCATAAATTTCATTTTTTAAATACAAAGTTATAATAAATAATTGACTTTTGAATGATCTGTAATTACTTAGGGCTATCCTTAGAATGCAAACTAATTAAATATATTAAAGTATTTTGTGGCAACTTTATATTATTTTACGTAATAGCATATTTTTAATAGGTTTTTGATTCAGTTAATAAATTATTTATTCAAAATTATTCGTTATTTTAAGGAAAATTAATTTTCAAAAGTGAATTGTCATGTACTTCTGTAGCTATTTGATTTAATTATATTTTATTGACATGCCATATAATTCTTTGCATTTAATTGTAGCTTTTTAAATAAACTATTTTGTCAGTTGTATGATAGTTTTTATCATTTATTTAATCTAATGTGCTATTATCTTCTTCAGCTGAAGGTCGAACATTAGCAGCAAATATGCGTGGTATAGGATTGTCCACTCAGGACCTCCCAGAATGGAAAAAGCATATAAGTGGTGGTTCCAAAGCATCATATGGTAAAAAAACACAACTTTCTATTTTGGAACAAAGGCAGAGTCTTCCTATTTACAAACTGAAAGATGATCTTATAAAGGTATACATAATTTTGAACACTTATCACACACTTTCAATTTTAATATGAATTTAAATTGAAACTAATAATTAAATTTAAAAAAAACATTTCAATCCCTTTGATATTTCCTTATATTTATGCAATATTTTCCATAACTTTATAAACTACTTCGTCTATTATTTTAATGTTATTTACCTCATTTCTGCAGTGTTCATATCAGAATTTATAATTCTATTCTGTGACAGATTATTTGAACAAGTGATCATGCTATGAAAATAATAGAATTGAAAATAATTTGGTTTTCCTGTTAATTTTAAAAGAATATCTGATTAAATTAAGCTTTTTTTTGTAATTAAATCTTTACTATAAATACTACTCAATATATGTAAACACTTTTATAATTTGTAAATATATTAATTTCATATTATTTATATTCAATTATATGCTTGACGTACACCATTAATTTTTTCTACATTTATTTTAATTAAGAAGAAACAAATACTATTTTTCACATTCTATAAAGAATGTACTGTACAAATCATAAGAGGAGGAAAATAAATCAAAATTCTTCTTCAAAGAGTCGGTTAATTTTTAAAAGAAAATTTAAGAGTAATAGTAAAATTAAGGAATATCAAACTAGAAATGCTGACCTACCTGGCTCAGTCTCCTTTACATTTTTCTCTTAATAAAATAGTTCAAAGTTGTTTTGTAAAAATTTATTTTAAAAACTAATTATTTTCCTTTGGAAGTTTTGCTAAAAATTATAGTATAACCTATACCCAATAATAGGATTTGTTATTAATGTTAGTTTGAACTGGCTTAAAATAAGTGATCATTTGAATTCCAGTATACAATTCAAAATAATATAAAATATTTTTTTGTTTATTGCTTCTTCAAATAGGAATTTTTAATTTGGAAATTCAAAAATATGTGTAATGTATTGATATATGTTTTCCCTTTCTTAGGCTGTGACTGATAACCAGATTCTTATTGTAATTGGTGAAACAGGATCGGGAAAGACTACTCAGATGACACAATATCTTGCAGAAGCAGGTTTCACAGCTAGAGGCAAAATTGGATGCACTCAGCCTAGGCGTGTGGCTGCTATGTCAGTTGCTAAAAGAGTAGCCGAAGAATTTGGCTGTCGGCTGGGCCAAGAAGTTAGTATCAGATAAATTATTCATTTGCTTTTTTTGAGACTGTTCATTCTTTATATAATTTATAAAAATGAGCTGATTTAGTTTTTATGTTATCAATTCATGAAATGAAATCTGCCACATTATGTTTTTTTAATGATTCCTAAAAAAATTAATTTCTACAGTGCATTAAGTAATTAATTTTAGATGTTATTATGTATTGAATTAAAGTTGTATAATGAAACTTAAGTTTTTAGTTTCTTTTGTTTATAAAGTTTAATAAGTTTGTGAAGTTTAATAAATATATTTATGCACATTAATTTTGATCTGTCTTATATGTATATTACTTATTTTAAATACTCATGAAAATGTATTTTCTGAGATAACTGAAATCTTCTAATGTTTAGTTTAAAAATTTTTAATTTTTCTTTAGTCACAATTGATATTCTTTTTATATTTATGTTATAAATTTGGCAATATTTTTCTTATATGATCTATACATAAATTAAAGGATTTTTTAAAAATCATTTTAGAAGCTTTTTAATAATGTTATTCATTTTTCACTTTTTAGGTAGGTTACACCATTCGTTTTGAGGATTGTACAAGTCCTGAGACAGTTATTAAATACATGACAGATGGTATGTTACTCAGAGAATGTCTAGTTGATCCGGATCTCAAGAGCTATGCAGTTGTAATGCTTGATGAAGCTCATGAAAGGACAATTCATACTGATGTCCTGTTTGGCTTGTTGAAAAATGTATGTTTTTTTCTTTCTTCCTCGTTATTCCTTCTTCTCTTGTTCTTTAAAAATAGTATTATAATTATAATAAGGAACTTTTGTAATTATATATTTTGAAATTACTATTAAAATGTTATCATTAGATTATTGACATAAATTTTTGAATATTCATATGGTAAAGTAATTTATGTACTTTATAAACTATGTAGAATATGAATATAGTTATGTGTTATTGTTTTTTCAAAATTAAATTTTGATTTTCATCTTGGAAGTGACATATTTTGGTAATGCATTCAATGTCTGTAACAGCAGATTTTATTGGTTCAAAAATAGAGTATAATTAATGTAATTTTTGAGAAATTGAAAAAATTTATTTATATTTATATTTTTTAATGCTTCATAATAAAATAAAAGATAATCAATCAGTTGTTTTAAAAAAAAACTTTCATTGAACACTTCCATGTATTATGCTATTGTGAGTTGTTTTGTTAAATAATATTTAATAGGACATTTTTATAGACTTTTGATTATTTTTTAAATGTTTATTGAAAGTCTAAACTACTGATTATACTGCAGTGCTTTGGATAGCATGGATTTCTTCATAAAGGCCCTATAAGATATTATATGACTTCTTAACCCTAAGTAGCCTGATTTACGAAAGTGATTTATTTTTAATATTACTGTGTTTGCTTGAGGGTCTAGATGAAGGGAAAAATAGCTAAAAAAATCACAATATTTATTTTACATATTTATTTGGAAAAAAAAAAAACAAGTATCAATTTTGATACTTAAGGCATTAACGCCATAAAGAAATCAGATATACCTATGCAGGAAATAATGCGAAACATTGATTCATAACGAAAATAATATATTCACTTACCTCAAAAGTATTTATATTCTTCAGAAAAAGAAAATACATCAAATTTGTATTCAACAAAACTTTTAGTAAAATGTGTTTACTTGTTCACTTTGCCGTGCAAGTAATATGTCCTAGATAAAATAAAACAATAATGACATTTGATTTTTTTTTTTTAAAATTCGTTGGAAAGAATATTATACAACAGTAAAATACGTACAGCCAACTTATAAAAAAAAACTAATAGTAATGTGAACATTCGGTTTAAAAGATTGGTATCAAAATTGAAACTCTAGGTTATTAAGTGTTTAAAATTATAACAATTTTAATTTTATTTACTATGTCTTAATTGTGTCAAGTTGGATTTTTGACATTGTCTGTTATGTAATCATTGTGAGAATGAAAATAAGGATTGCTGTATCAAATTAAATTCCTCTATTTACGAAAATTTAAAGTAATTGCCAGAGTTTTTTTCGTAATATTAAAATATGTTCAGTAAAATTTTGAGAAAAACTTAAAATGTGTCCTAATTATTTTTATTTGTTCAAAGTAAAAATTGATTGTTTTGAAGAAAAAAAAAAGGTTGGTCTTTTAAATAGGACATCATGGATATTTCAAGAGTTTAGAAATATCTATTTATTTATTTTTTGTATTGGCATAAACAATGTTTTTGTTCCCTTCTAGAATTAAATTTTTAAGAACTTTTTATTAAAGTTTAGTTATCCGAATCTCCAAAAGTTAATCATTATTTTCTTATTTATTGCAATTTTCACTTTGTGGTTATATATGAAATATTTAAATTCATATATAAATTAAAGATGTTTATCTTTAAAGGAACTTAATTTGTATTATTAGGAAACCTTTGCAATTATGTCTCTATAATTAGCAAAAATTAGAAATGCTTCATTAATGTTATTTACTTATTTGTTTAGGCTGTGAAGCGACGTCCAGAATTAAAACTCATAGTCACATCTGCTACTTTGGATGCTGTTAAGTTTTCACAGTACTTTTTCGAAGCGGTAAGCATTAATGTTTAATATGACACTCTGCTTGCATTTATATGTATTCTTAAGATGAGTTTTTATGATGCAATGAGATTTTTTAAAGAAATATTTTGGAGAAGATTGTTCTAGTTCTTAATTTAATATATTGTACTTCCTAATGTGATTTAGAGCATATGTAGAGCATGGAAATATGAGAATTAGGTATATTATTTTTGTTTTTGTTGATAAATTTTGCATTGAAGGTCTGAAGGAAGAGATGATTGAAAAAGTGTTTATACCATTAGTTTAATAAAAATTAGTACTTCTTGAGAATGAAAATTTATATTCTTATTCTTAGGATTTTAAAATCATCTTGTATATTTTTATTTTTAGGGAAATTACATAGTTTTTATAATATAATTTAGTGCAACTAAATATAATATATAAATTATATGCAATGATAAAAAAATCAAATTATATAATTACATCTTTAAAAAAATGTTGGGGTTTTTTTTTTTTCTGCTTCTTGATATCCTTAAATTCACTAAATATTTCAATCTGTATTTATCTTTAGAGCGCTAGAAAATTTTATTTTTTATCTGAAACTCAAAATTTGATTCTCCACACATCTTTTAAATAAATAAAGTGAATAGTTAATAATTATTTTTGTTTATAATTCTTATGCATTCAATATCTTAATGATGTATTGAAATTCTTTTAGCCTATTTTTACTATTCCTGGAAGAACTTATCCTGTAGAAATTTTGTACACCAAAGAACCAGAAAATGACTATTTGGATGCATCATTGATCACTGTGATGCAAATACATCTTACAGAACCACCAGGTGATCTAGATATTTGTTTACATGCCTTTCAATAAATTGTTAATTCTTTCTTTTGAATTTAGAATCATTAAAATTTTAATATTAGTTACAATAATAAGGTATGATTCAACTTATGGTATTTAGGGAAATTATTTTTCATTTTTATGACTTTTATATAATATTACTACTAAGGAAAACATTTTAGTATAGAAAGTTTTTTGTAATCATCAATATTTATTTAACTTTCAGGATTAAATTTGAAATGAAACTTTCTATACAATATCATTAAATTTGTATTAGATTTCATTTTAGTTGCTTGTTCAAATAAAATGTTTAATGTTCTTACCAAGACTGACTAGCTTTTTCTAATTATAAATCACACAAATAGAACATTTATTTTCTACAGATTAGATAGAACAAAGGATTCCTAATAGAATATGATCATAATGTTATTTGTAACTTGAAAGAAATTTTCTTTATAATTAACTAATATGATTATTGTTAAAAAGTGTTTGAATAATATCTTAATTATTAAATCTCCAAGTTGGTTTCATATGCTTAATTTCTTTGTTATTCTTTCATAACGAAAAATATTTATTTTATTCTCAGGTGATATATTGCTCTTTCTCACTGGTCAAGAAGAAATTGATACTGCTTGTGAGATTTTATATGAACGAATGAAATCATTAGGACCAGAAGTTCCTGAACTTATTATTTTGCCTGTGTATTCTGCCCTTCCCAGTGAAATGCAGACACGAATTTTTGAACCTGCACCACCTGGTTCAAGAAAGGTTTGTAGCATAAATTTTAAATGCTTTTGTTCTTAAAATGTCTGTAATAGTGTTATACTTTTGTTTTTATTTTAATAGCTTGTATAATTTATTTGAGCAACATGTATTTTTGATATTTATTATATTACACCTAAATAAAAGCACCATAATTATATATATATATATATATATATATATATATATATATATATATATATATATAATTTTTTTTGAAAATATAAATTACATATGTTTTGATTTTTGAATTAATATTGTGAAGGTTTATTTTTATCATCTGAATGCTAATTTTTTTTAATACTATTCTCAAAAGTCCTTAAATTTTGGTGCTGTTTACAATAAATAAATAAATGATAACATGCATTTATAAAAAAATTAAATGACTCACATAAATGATGAATATTATCTTCAAAAGAAATTACTATAAAGTTTTAAGAAAAAGTTAAGTTTGAAACTATTTGTCTACTTCCTGTATGATTTATATTTAGATTAATTTGTCTTTTAAACATTTTAAAATGTTAACGAAGGACTTCCTCTCCCCCTGTAAATAAATGCGATAATATCTAAGATTTAAGCATTACTATAAATTATTATCTGTTTTCTGTGTTCGAAGAAAGTTTTCACATTTATGAGTTTGCTTATTTTATTGAATTTACATCTACGATGTTTGTTTATTTCATAATCTGAATATTAAGAGCTTCCATGTATGTTCTGTTATTGCCTGTATTTATTAGTTTATCTTATTTAAAAAGGAATGTACCTTAAAAGTTAAAAATTATAAATTAAGGCACCGAGTTTTTAAAAAATTCTAGCTCAAATTTTATTTATCTATGTTTTACCCTAGCATTTTATAATCAGGTTTTATGCAATATAAACTTTTCAAAATAAATGTTTACAGTATAATTTTGCACTTGGAATAATATTTATCACCTCACATTCAACCTGCTCATTTTTAAATGCAGTTTGTAAGTGTAAAGTTTTAATGAACTCATTAGTAGTCAATTCAGTCTATTCCAAGGTAAAGATACTGGCTTTAATGAGTTATTATAAAGGTTTTGTCTTTTAATTTTATTTCTCATAATCCTATATGCACAATCATTTTTTGTTAGGTTGTGATAGCGACAAATATCGCTGAAACATCTTTGACAATTGATGGGATCTATTATGTTGTTGACCCTGGTTTTGTGAAGCAAAATGTATATAATTCTAAAACTGGAATGGATTCTTTAGTAGTGACACCAATATCACAGGTAAGCATATTCCAGAATCTGATTCTGGGATATTTTTAATGATGGAAATCATACAAATATTTGTATAATTATGTACTTAAAATATTTTCATATTTATATTTTCATGCATTTTACACATAATTTAAGTTATGCTATGATACACTGTTTTAAATACTGAACTATAAAAGCCTAAAATTATTATAAAAATACATAATATATATTATAAAATTAAGTAAACATTATTCAAGATTTCATTTTACAGTGTATTTTTTAACTTATAATCTTGAATTTTTGAATACATTTGTGTATTTAATTATCTATAGGTTTCATATTTTTTTTAACTGTTTTAAATTCATACTTTTGGTAATACGGTAGGCTCAAGCAAAGCAGAGAGCAGGTAGAGCAGGACGGACAGGACCTGGGAAATGTTATCGCTTATATACAGAGAGATCCTACCGAGATGAAATGTTGACTACACCAGTACCCGAAATTCAAAGAACAAATCTGGCTCATACAGTTTTGCAGTTAAAAGCTATGGGGATTAATGATCTGCTGTCTTTTGATTTTATGGATGCACCTCCACCAGAAGTAAATACATTCAAAAATTTTAGATCAAGATTTGGTTTCTATATAATTTACATATTAAATCATGAAACTTTTTTTTTCTCTATACCAATGCAAATTTCTGAACTAGTATAGTATTAAAGTAATGTTGGTTGCTAAAATACTATTGCAAGCATTTAATGTCTGCTGATATGTTTGATTGCAGTAGTTAAAAGATATGGGATATTGCTTTACAATCTTAACCCTCCAGGCGTCAAACCCGCAAAATGACGTAATTCTTTTTCCCTTCAAAGCGCCAGACCCGCAAATAGATGGAAACTGAAATCCCCTTAAAACTGCCACTGCCCATACTTTTATGGATCCAGTTTTTCGCTTCCCCCAAACTCAAGCTGCGAGATAATGAGAAGGAAATGTGAGATAAGGAGAACCCAGTCATTATCAATGGACGATAGGAATGTTGTCTTCCTGGTCACGTTCTTTTAAGCATTTTAAAATTACATTCTCAACCTTACTTTTGAGATTTTGAGAATAAATGCGAATCCATATTGAGTTTTAAATAAAAGGAATAAAACTGAACGCATGAAAATATATTCCTGGAATGAAGCTGAAAGCTTTCACGATTTCTTGAATATTCTAAAAATATTTATGTTTATGTTTTAGAAATAATATTTACTAGAAATTATTGTATTGTATGTATAACAACTCGATTTCATTTATATGAATTCTCATAATTTTAGTATGCTTTAGAATTTTATCAACTCAGCTTAATGAAGTTGTAATTGATGTTACATTTTGTAAATTCTTATCAACTAGTAATTCAAAGCTAAAGAAATAATGTCTTTAAATAAAATCAATTTTTTAAGAACAATTGTAAGAAATTTTATGTAAAATAGTTCCTTAAAAATTAGAATCATTTAAGGATTGATGATGTAATAATCTTGATTATATCTTTATATGAAATTTTATTCTGTTGTTTGCTTTATTCTATTTTATATTGAAATTGTTAATGTTTTTCTTTTTTTCAAATAGTCTCTTATAATGGCATTGGAACAATTACATTCTTTAAGTGCTCTTGATGATGAAGGACTGCTGACTCGTCTAGGAAGAAGGGTAAGATAATACACATTTACTTTTATTTTTATTTTGACATTGATTTTTAAAATTTTTATTTTTACATTGATCATAAATAGAATTCAATAATATAATATGTTTAATTATATTTCAAATTTTAATTAAAATGATGAATAACTTAATTTCTCATATGGTTTATATGTTGTTGTTTTTTTCTGTTTTGCTAAATAATTACAATTCACTTTCACTGAAATTGTAAATATTTGAAATTATTGTAAAATAGTAGCTCATGAAGCAATATTAAATTGGCTTTGTAAATTAATTTAAGCAAAAGAACAGCAATTGGACAGATAAAAAGAATTGTTTTCTTTTAATTTTCAGTATTTCAAAATTAAAATAATAATAATAAATGCTAGGTTTTTATATTTTATAAAGCATTATTTTAACCACTTTTTTAAATATAAATTCTCCCCTAAATTTAGAAATAATTATTATCTGTAAAATTAACTTTTTAGTACATATTTGTAATATAGCTTAGCTTGTGAGCTCAAATTTTCCAGAAGGTATTTTTAATTAATTAAATATGGGAATAAATTTTTCAATCTTCCCACTTCCACTGAAATCACTTTTATCTAACCTTATTCTATTTAAAATTTATTTGAATTTCTTACTTTTATAATCCTAGATGGCTGAATTTCCCATGGAACCTAATCTTTCGAAGATGCTTATCATGTCTGTTCATTTAGCATGCAGTGAAGAAATTCTCACTATAGTTTCCATGCTTTCAGTACAAAATGTATTTTATAGACCAAAGGTAACTTTTCTGTTCTTATGTTCAGATGTATGTGCGAATATTAGATTATTATTATTATTGGAAATTTCTATTATACTAATTATTTAAAAAGTGTGCAGTTTCAGAGTGCATTTTAAGAAAATAATTGAACCTTTCTCATTTAGAAATATTTGAAATCCTTAAAATATCACATTCCTTTATTTACAGAAGATACATTAGAATTTATGCACAGTTTTGAGATAGATTGTATTAATTCAATAGAAAATCAACAAATGAATAATACAAATAATAATAATAAATGTCTATGAAATTGCTATATATTGGAATGCTTCTTCTGTTCATGAGAGAAGATTTTGAATTTAATAGTATATGAATCATGATAATCACTAACTGAAGAACTGAAATATAAATTAAATTTTGAACTTAGCAAGAACTTATCTAATGTATAATCAACATCTTTTAAAACGAAAGAATGAAAAATTATTTTATTTTAAAATTTATTTTATTATATGTGTTTTCAATCAGCGCAATAACTTTCTCCAAGAAACTTGTTTTTTTCTTCTTGTACTCATTTTTAACTTTTTTTTATCTATATGATATTTCAAAAATTAAAAAAGCATCCAATTCACGCATTGTAATGCTTGAAAAAGAGGAAAGATCATAACGTTCATTTATGGCTTGGTTTGCTCTTTATTTATGACTTATGAGAATCAGGATTAGTTAAGGATTCAGTATAGCATCAAGCCTATATTTATGTAAGAATTAAATACATAATAAATATACAGGATGGTATTAAAAATTGTTATCCTTTCAAATTTTCAACCATAAAATGTTCAATGTTTTGTTTATACAAATGCCCCTTCTGTTATAAACTTCAAAATATACTTGTAATCAGTTGCTAAAGATATTTGTTTTGGAATAAAATTTAAATTTGAATTCCATCTAAATATCTTTTAATAAAAATTACTTATTAATTTAATAAAGGCCATGGTTAAATATATTTTTGAATTTTTTTTATATTTTTAATTTATTGATTATCTAAAATTATTTTCTATTTTGTGGCATTTTGTTCAATATAGAATTGACATTTAATCATAAAAATTTCAATAAAAGCTTGAATTATTTAATTATTTTATGTATTTGTTTATTATGCCATATGGATTTGTTTTATTTATTGTTTGCATGTTTTCATTTGAAAGTATTGGTTAGGGCTGTATTTCTTAAACATCGTTAGAATTTAGCATGTCTAGTATTCGAGTCCTTCAACATGAATATATTTTCTCTTTTTTTCCTATATGATTAGTCTGTTCTGCTTTTTAATTATATAACAATCATCTACTGTATTATTAATCTCAGAGAAAATATGTACAAATGGGTTAAAATGCTTTACATCTGCATATATTATATATGCAACGAAATATCTAAACAATTTTGGAAAATTGCTGTAAAATAGAGGAATTTTGACAAAATTTGTTGTTGTGGCAGGGCATGAAGTTTATGCAGATTTGTTTTAATTTAGTTAATTTTCTTTAGTGATGATGTCAAAATACAGTTGGAAACAGAAAATTACTTGAGTTAGTTGATTAATCAAAAATATAAACTAATTAATTGTAGTGATTGGTAAGTAAAAAATATACAATAAAGAAAAGTTATTAATTTTGATATGTTTACTTATTTATTTTATATTTAAATGGAAATTTTTTTCTCCTTACTTGTTCAAAGAGAGCAGTGCTTCTTAAACTTTTTATCTTGAAACCTACTTCCATCAGAAAATTTTTGCCTTGGTAAATGAGAAAGATAAATAAAATTAATTATCATGGAATTTAAGTTTCATTCAAAATATTCACTTTCCAAATTTCAATTGTGGAAGACTCTGAAAGAAGTTTCTTTTAGAATTTTTTTCCTCTCTTTCAAACTATTTTAAGTTAAAAGCTCAAATAGTAAGAAGAAGCAAGTCTTTTACATTTCCTATAAATGTTGTAGAATATTCTATAATGTTTCCTAAAACTTTAATTAGGTGATTCAATTAAAGGATTTATTGCTTCTGTAAGGAAATTTAATTGATGACATATCCATTGCATATAGATATTGACAGTATCATCAGATAATTATTTTGATCTTTATACTGTGTATCCTCAAAACATATGCTTGCTTTATACATTGCATCCTTAAAACATATGCTTGCTTTGTACATTGTATCCTTAAAACATATGCTTGCTTTATAAATTGTATCCTTAAAATGTATGCATGCTTTATGTTATTTATTCTTAATAAAATTAACTATATTAATGTTTTGCTTTAAATTATTATTTTTTGTTGCTAATCCTAAAATAAAATTTTTATATTGAAGTATTTTACATATATAAGTATAAAAATAATTATTTAAAATTAATTCTGCGAGTGTACATATACCACTGTAATCATGATAAAAGCTAAATATATTGACTTTTAGTTTAAATATAGAAAAGAAAAAAAAAAAAAACCCTGAAAGATTTTTGATTAATTAACTTTGACATTTGTGCTTTGAATAATTGGATTTATTTTTACAGGATAAACAAGCTTTAGCTGATCAGAAGAAGGCTAAATTCAATCAACCTGAAGGAGATCATTTAACTTTGCTTGCTGTATATAATTCCTGGAAAAATAACAAGTTTTCCAATGCATGGTGTTATGAAAATTTTGTACAAATAAGAACTTTAAAACGTGCTCAAGATGTTCGCAAACAATTACTTGGGATTATGGATAGGTAATTTTATTTCCCCTCTTTGCTATGAAATAAAAGCATTAAAGAAATGAAGGAAAAAACTTGTGGCTAAGTTACTTAGAAAGGAATTAAATTTTTTTAACGATTATGTAAGCATGATTTCAGTTAGATTAATGTTTGTTTTGATAGTATATAGTGACTATTTTAAGATGGACTTTGTAATTTTTATTAAATTGGACTGTGAAGGTGTCTCCTGAATTATGTTCCTTTCTGTAATTCTATAATATTCCTACTTCTGAATGTGAAATGAAATAGAGGATATAGAGGATTTTGTAGAAAGATACTGATTTATCAAAGCTATCTGTTAAGACTTATTCAGTTTTCAGTTAATTTATTTTACAATCTAGATCTCTATTTAAGTATAAAATGATAGATTTTATTCAAGGAAACTTTTGTTTCTAAATTTCAATACATTGCATGCATATTGAGATAATTTCTAAATGGTAGGAACTTTAATAGTTCACTCAATTTTCTGTTAAGAGACTTATTATTTTATTTGATTTCTGATTACAACTTTTTATAAGGTTAATTCTATCATTTTGCTTTTTATATGATATCAAAGAATACCAAACAATCAAAGGATACCAAAAGAATCTGACAAGCTTCATGTTACCAAAATTGTTTGCTGAGATATTTCAAGCTCATTTTTTTCCAAGCATATTTGATGCAAATTTTTATTTATTTTTTATAATATATTATTCATTTCTTTGTTATTATGACATTTTCAACTAATTAAGGTTTTTCTTTTTATTCTCTTTACATTTAAAATTTTGAAGTTTTGAGAATTTCAGTCAGTTTGATATGTTGTTTTAATTAATTACTGTGAAACTTAGCTTAACAAACATTTCGCATAATGAGCAAAATAAAATGTAGAAATATAACTGGTGTAACAAACATGTTTTGCAAAATGCATGAAGAGAGGATTCTCTGACGTCACATGCTGGAGTGAATTGAGAACTTGTTCTTTATATACTGATAAAAACAATTAAGGATATTGTAAATCTTGTATAAAACAACGGTATAAGGTTTATTTATTTAGTGCAAAACGGAAGAAGTGAGTTACAAATACAAATTTTTCTTATTTTGAAACTTCACATTATGCAAATTTTGAGTTTGACGTCAAAGATGATGCTTTAGCAGTTGTGAAGTTGATTTGGCATTCATCTCAATATAAGACAAAGCTGAAAAGAATGATTGACATTCAGTAAGCGTGTTGTTATGATGAGTGCAATGTCTCAACTAAGTCATTTAACCAAAGCAGAAGCTTGGAAAATTGTTGGCCGGTTGGGGGTGGGGAGGCAAACACAAGCTGAAGTAGAAGCAATTGGTGTTTCCTAAAGTGTGATTTACAGGTTCTGGAACCATATTTTAGAGACTGGAAATGCA
Organism: Argiope argentata; assembly: GCA_026289955.1. Taxonomy (NCBI): domain Eukaryota; kingdom Metazoa; phylum Arthropoda; class Arachnida; order Araneae; family Araneidae; genus Argiope; species Argiope argentata. Next base: position 8,535,167 of record JAOUZG010030082.1, read on the forward strand.
GACTGAAGTTTAGGGCAAAGACGTTAGCATGCAACAAAGCCTAATGATGTTTGTTGTTTAATGCTAATGGCTCAGTGATACCAAAATATGTATACCATTCTTCTTCAACAACACCCTCGTTCTGCTACTGACATGTCGATTTTGACTCAGCTGTCCGAAACTGTTTTCAAACTGTAGATTTCTATGTTTTTTGACTACTGGTGAGTGTCACACTAACAGCAAGACACCGTTGCATCCACAGGGGCTGGCAAAAGAGTATGTGAACTGGAAAAGAAATGAATGCAATATTCTTTTCTCTGACAACTCTTGTTTTTATGTTCATTCTGATAATACGCATTATTTTATCTTGGGGGAAAGTGGCACTAGGAACAGAATGGAGCACTAGAAAGTATCACTGCTTTCGTGTACGAAAGTGTAAGATTTGATGGTGGGAAGTGATGGTCTATGCTAGTATCTCCATTGATGGGCGGACAGATCTCTATATCATTCGAAATGGGGCTCTGGCAATCACCAATATAGGGATGAAATCCTGAGACCTATTACTCAGGATTTCTACATTTTGGATCCCTTACACTGCAGCAATTAGAGATGACTTTATGTTAATAGACGAAAATTGCAGGCCATATTGTGTTAACTTGGTGAATGATTTCCTTTTAAAGGAAGGAATCATATGAATGGATTGTGCAGCGTGTTCGCTAGACATGCACCTAATCAAGCATGTTGGGGAGATTCTAGGTAGATAAATTGTTGGATGCATACCACCTCACAAACTCTCCAAGAATTGGAAAGAGTTCTGGAGGAGTGGGATAGAATACACCAGCTCTTCATCAATAGTATTGACTTGATACCTCAAAGGTGTTCAACATTGCTGGCCAGCTGAGGAAACCATATCCCCTTCTAAAAACGATTTTCTTTTAAGGAAATACATTTTTTTTATATGCTCAATTTGTGTGTGTGTGTGTTTCCTTTTGTACCCAAATGCTCAATAGAGCACATTTCTTTTCTCTCTCAAATAAATGTCATTTTTATCTCATACAGTCTACTACATCTGTCAATAATGTACCAATCATTCAAGCAATTCTCCATGCAGGATCAGCCCACAACTTCTATATCCTTTAAATGATTTGAGAAATGTATTTACATGCAAAAAAATTTGGGCGGATAGTATTGTTGAACACGATTCCGAGAGATTTTAGCTAGTATCTGGGAAGCCATAATCAACTGGATTTTGTCGGTGGCTAAGAATATGAGGCAAGAGTTGGATAGTAACTACATTGATGAGCTGGTAAAAAAACATAGCCAGAACTACTAAGAAGCTTTTGATGCTTCACCCTAACAAGATCATGACTATGCACACTTCTAATTGTTTTAACGATAATGCTGTGTTACACTTTCGCAAAAAATTTGAAGTGCATCCAAAGACATATTTTTAAACAAATTTCTTGCTTAAAAAAGATATGCTTTATGAGTAATATTACATTATAAATAATATATTATTATATAATTATAAATTTCATTTAATATTTTTAAGCAACATACATTGCCTTATTTTACAAGAATTCCTGTTGAAAAAAATAGTTTCATTTAGAGAGTATTTCGCTTTACTAGTGAGATTTGCGAATGAATTATGCCCCTTAAGTGAGGTTCCACTATACTTAGATCAGTAGTTTTTCTATTTATTTCCATTAAATGGGTCTTCATGTAAAGACATTTTCTTTGCTGCTTTTCAATAAATATAGTGATAACTTCATGCATTTTAAAACTATATTTAAATTTTTAATTTTAAATAATATATAAAAAATTCGAAAAGAATTCTTAACTTATTTATTATAAATTGCTTGTATTTAAATCTTTTATAAATTTTCTTTTATTTAGACATAAACTGGATGTTGTGTCTTGTGGTAAAACCACAGCCCGTGTTCAGAAAGCTATTTGCAGTGGATTTTTTCGGAATGCTGCAAAGAAGGATCCTCAAGAAGGCTATCGCACCTTGGTGGATGGTCAAGTTGTGTACATCCATCCATCTAGTGCACTCTTCAATCGTCAACCAGAATGGTTTGTGTTTCATTTCATAATGAATAAGCAATTAATATGTATTACTTATGAATATTACATAATATTGCTTCAAATTTTCAGTCAAATATCCTAATTTTTCTCTCTTTTTTAAATATGTTGAAAACAGAATATATATTCCAAAACAAATATATAGAAAAACATAGCTTTTGTTTTTCCATATATTTGCTTTATTTATACTGGTCAGTTACGTTGAAATTACTATCAGTAAATATAGTAAAATTAATGGGTAATATGTAATATTTTATCACAAATTAAAATAGTAATATCTTAGTATTACACTTAGAACTTTTTATGCCTTTCATGCATGTTTATAATTTTACAAGTAAACCTTGCTAAATTATTACGTGTGACAAAGATACTTTAAATTTTCTCCATATATATAACCACAAGTCATTATAAAGATTATTTGCAAACTGTATGAGCATGTAAATTGTGTCAAGCAATTTAAAATAACTTATAAGAGATATATCAAAAAGTTATTTGTATTATAAAATATTAATGCTTTCTATTTGCTGTCTTTTCATCACCTATTGATTATTTAAATAAACAAGATGATTTGATGTTTTTTTTCTTCCTCAGGGTGGTATACCATGAGCTTGTACAGACGACCAAGGAATATATGCGAGAAGTAACAACTATTGATCCCAAGTGGATGGTGGAGTTTGCTCCTGCCTTCTACAAATTTGCCGATCCCACCAAACTCAGTAAACACAAGAAACAATTAAGACTAGAACCTCTTTACAATAAATATGAGGAACCTAATGCATGGAGAATATCCAGGGTCAGGAGAAGGAGAAATTAATTGAGCTATAGTTGCTGATAGACTGTAAATAGGAGATTGTACATAAATAAAAATCTTTTATATTTTATATATTGATTGTTTTTTCCTATCTTCATGATTGTATTCAATAGAGTTTATACAAATACATGGTAATTAAACTATATCTTGCTTTAATTTTTTATTACTGATACAAGCATTAATTTGTTTAGCCAGTACTGACATGAATATAAAGGTAAGCATGTGTTTTTAATTTCTTTCTGGAATGTGAAATTCAAACTTGAAGCACCTTTAAAAAGAAGTCTATTGTATAGAGAACTTATAAATATGTAACTACAATTTTGGCAAATTAAGAATCAATGATTAGTAGTAAAAATTTGAAATAACTCTTTAATTCAGGATTCTTGGGAAGGATGCTGTATATTGGGATTTACTGCAATACGAAATGCCACACAGTTAAATATAATAGAATTTATGAAAAAAAATATTGATTTAAATAAGCAATGATGCTTTCATATTGGGTGGAAACAGGTTTTCTCATCTAAGAGTGATTGGTTTTTCATAATTAATCCAAGAATCAAAAAATAACTTTTTATTTTAAATTATAAAAATAATAAATTAGCTGTAAAAATAACAATTTGGCACTTACATATTAGACAGTCTTCTCCAATGGTTTAATAACTCATTAGCGACGGATTTCAATTTGGCAATAAAGAGCTACGGATTACTAGTACACCATTGCTGGATTGCCATAATTGGCGGTTTAGAAACTCATTGGCAACAACTTCAAATTTGGACAGTTAAATCATAAGTACCAATAATTCACAATAAATGAAAAATATTTTTTAAGGCATCCTTACTAAAAAAAACAGAAACTTCTGGGAAATTTTCTAAATTAGAGCTGTTATGGCAGCATTTAAAATTTGATGGATGTTAAATTGAAGATTTAAAATGAGAAAACATTTTTATGGATGAATTCCATCAAATCATTTGCCTTTAACATGTCATTTTAATCCTATATCTACTGAATTCCAATCAATTTTCCAACTTCATATTTGCACCAGTAGTTAAGTTTCCTTGTAGAATAATCTCAGAGAACCCAAGAGAAAAAATTAATTAATAGAAATATCTTAATTAATTTAATTGTTAATTAAATATTTTTCATTCCTACTTTTAACATATATTAACTGGTTATTTGGGTTACGTTCTCTGTGTTTTCCAGAATAACATCGGCAAGAATAGTCATATTACGAAAATATAATCCAGATTTAAATAGTACTTATCAGTACCCTCAGTAGATAAAGGGTTAACACGATTTAAATAGCAATGACATATAGACCAACAAATACAAATTATAGCAAAGTTGTTAATTTGTGTGCCAGTCAACCAACTGAAAAAATAAATGAATTTGAAAACATACAGAATATTTTGAGCATATTGTTCTGAAATTTAAATAATAGTTTATTTTAATTATAACAACTTCAAATGCATGCAACTTGGAATTCAATTAAAGAAAATGAGTTAAATTACTTTGCAAAATATTATGGAGAAAAAATACGTCTATCCAGGACCTCACCTTTCATCCGGTTATGAGGCTGAATTTTTATGTAAACATTTTTCAACTATCTCTATTTTATAATTTGGCTTTAATATTCCACGAATAAATCGATTTCTTCTTTTAAACACTGAAAAGAATTGGATTTTTAAAAAAATACTTTTTATTGGCAACTGGTTTGTTCATCATTATTTTTACATGATTAATTTAAAAAGCAATCCCTCAATATTTAAATAAAAAATGTGCAATTTGTAATTTTGCTAAATTTTTTTGTATTGTCAGAAGTAATAATTATGTGGCTATCTATTCTTTGAAAAAGGATTGATTTTCATATGAACCTCCCAAATCATTATAATAGAAACTAATATCTTTATTAGTACAAGGAGCAGTATTATATCAGCACGATGTTAGCTATTCTGAATGAAGGTCAGTATTACTAATAGGGATAGTTTTTTAAAACAGTCTAGAAATCATGACCTGTGAAATAAAACTTTAAATCCGAATTCACATAATCAAAGATGAATTACTCAAAATAACTCTCTTATAAAATTGTATTACCACTACACTGTTACCTCTTTCTGACTGGGTTTGTGAAAGATAAAACCACAGAGAAAAATATATTCTCTGTTGATAAAACTACTCGTTCATTTTTTAGCAACTTTTCTGCTTTCAACGATGTCAACATTCCTCGTATATACCCATTATTACTGATGGTTCAAAAACAGATAGACATGCGGTATCGTATCTGGTGCTGACATCAGCAGTGCTCGTCTGCATGCCTCCTTTTCAGTCTTGACAGCCGAGTTGGTGGAAATTCCCCAAACCCTTCGTTATGTTTTATCTTCCGCTTAGAGACTGTTCTGCATATATATTGACATTATGAGTTCACTAAAAACTCTTTCTTATTTCAATTATGATATACAATCATTTGCTGTTAAAATCTTTTAACTTTTGCAAAGATTTCAACTTTTGGTCTTCAATCTATAAACCGAATTTCATCCATCTAACTCATTCATAGCATTCTTAGCGTGTTCAGACGCACAGAAGACTAAAGTGCGTATTTCGTTTTCGAAAGATCTTAAACATGAAGATTCGTTACAATCTCCGATTTGGATTTTTGGCTATTACATTATTTTCTTATTTTATATGAGAAAATAAAAAAGTGTAGAAAATACGGACATGAAGATTTGAGTGCAATATATAATACGTTATGCAACCTGAATAATAATTAGAAAAATGAAGATGTCATCTTTTTAACCACTGTGATATTTAAGGTGTTTTATACATTAAAAAAACTAGTTAAAAATAAAAAGCACAAATAAATGAATTGAAGTGAATGAATCACATTTCGCTATTTGTAAACAAAACAATTGTAAACATTGACATTTGTGTTTATCCCACACGGTATATAATCAAGTTAATTTGTGTTTATCGATATAATTTTTTTACTCTCTTCCTCTGGAAAGAGGGGATAACAGCCGTTGATGCTATAAATCCCAATCTAATACTTCTTTCAAGTTCATGTCATCATGGAAGAAATTCGGAAACTTGAGTATTTATCTCTTGTTTCTAAAATATGTACAGAACTTGACAATCATTTGGGTATCAACGATAAAGATTTAGGTACATATCTTTGCTACAGTCATTTTGTACGATATATTTTTGCAATTTTGTTTTTGTGCAAAATAATCGGGTTTGGTTCTAATACAAATAAGCGGTGTCTAATTATTTTATTAGAGTATCAAATCAAATTATAGATTTTTAACGTTTTGACCAATAATGTATATTCACCTAGTGTAAAAACCTTACATTATTCTGTTTATCTTACTCTGCATTGTCTTAATTTTTTTTTATCATCTTACTTTCATTTGGATTGGGAACAATTATACTGCGATTAATAGAAACATTTTCATACTGAATTTCTTTAAAAATGGGCATTCTGTAAAGACTTTTGTCATTGCTTACTTTTAGTTGTAAATATCAATTAAAAACATATCATTGTTTTTTTAATTGGAAGTATAAGAAAATTTAAAAAAGTTCAAACCTACTTATAATAATAAGCTACCATGAAAAAAAATTACTTTTATTAACAACTATAAAAACAAACAATGTTTCTTTACAATTATAGATATACTGCTATAAAATAAATTTAAAAATATTTTTAAAAAACTAATTAAAAATACACAAAAACCTGCATAGCAATTAAATTGTTATCATTACAAAGATCATATTTTGAATTTTAAGATGGTGTGGAATGTTGTTTTATTAGAATTTCAATAGTTATGGCAGAAAAAGTATGTTGATATTTTATTTAAATTTAAATTAACTATAATTTTTTGAAGTTCTAATGCACATATTTCCATTTTACAGAGTATATATATTTCAGAGTATATATATTTGCAAATCTAATACAGAGATAGCGAACAGAGTCCAACAGTTTATTAAATTCTTGTTGTCTCATTTGTATATATCAAGCTTCCCATCAGAATTCTTGTTTAAGAACTTACTTGGATAGAACTATTACTACTTAACTTATTTAAATAGAAATTATGATTCCATAAAATTAATATTATCACCATATGCAAAATCTAAGTGTTTTGTTAATTTATTCAGTTTTGTTTATATATATAT
>JAOUZG010030082.1:8544438-8562674 GCA_026289955.1 Argiope argentata
TATATAAAGACATTTAAACATAGATATTTAGTGATATTTTTATTTAACATTGAAAAGAAATCTAAGCATTTTATTTTCTTTCAAAGAATGAAAAATTATTGTTTTCCTCTATTCAAATTTACTCGATTTTTTAAAGAAAATTAAAAACAGTACAAATCTGCAGTTTTATTAATTACAACTTATAGAATATTGAAAAGTTTTAATCTTTTATAAATAGCATGAAGATAAAAAAATTATGGCTTGACCCTTGTTTCTTTAAAATTTAATTGTTCTTTTTTAAATTTAGCATTTAACTTCACAACTTTCTCTTTTTCATTTGTTATTAGCTTGATTTTTAGTTTATTTGTTATTAGCTTGATTCATTATAGTAAAATAACCTATAGCTCTGTTTTTCATAACATGACTTGTGTAGTGCGTTTTTTCTGATTACCATTTCTTGAAGCCAATTTATGTTGCCCTTGTTATATTGTAAACAAGTTAGCTAAAGTAGTTTTGATGGGATTTGAACCAACTACGAGTATGTCATTGAGAAAATGGAAATCTGAGCTATGGGTGCTGTAGATTTTATAACTAAAGAGAAGGTGAGGTATAAACAATGACTTGTGGAATTTCTTCATACTTCCATACTACTAAAGACAAAAAGATATTGCTTTAACATAATAAAAAATGTCATGCGAAAACTTTTCTGATAACCACCAACTTGTAGAAGTATGAGTTGAAGATAATTTTCCAATTCATAAGTTTAGTACTTTTTGACGTAAGCTATTAACCTTATTTGAAAGTAAATCATATGTTGCATTTTCATTCACTCATTCTTCATAACCAGAAAATATTTCATTATTGTGTATTTTTGAAATAACTTTTCTATTAGCTATGATGTATGGAAAGGAGACTATACATGTTCTAAAGTAAAAACTTTGAGAGTGTTAAATAAACTGATTTTATGTCAGTTTTGTATCATAATATTTCTATACTTGCCTTACTTATATATGTTCTGACTGCTCTAGTGCAAACTGCAGGTATGATGATAATTACTCATTCAGCAGTTTGAAAAATGTTAAAAATCTGATTAATGGTTTAAAAAAAAACTCTTCTGCTAATCAATATTTTCCCCAAAACTTAATTTTTAGAAGTTTATTTGATATTAAAGTAAAAATAAATAAATAATGTATTTGTTTGAATAGATTATTCATGAATATTTTTCTGGTTTGGATGTCGCAGTTTTTATTTATATGATATTTTATTTATATACTTTAAACTCCTTCTATTGATACAAAATGCTTAAAAAATGTATGTATTGATGACAAAAATTTGCATTTATAAAATGGTTTTTGTAGAAAAATAATCTTTATTTAATTAATAAATAAACATCTAATTACTAATAATTCATCATAACTTGCTCTTCAGATAATAAATTTTTATAAAATATTATTATAGTTTTCAAGAAAATGGTTAATTGTTTTTATTTTCAATATTTTTTTTTAGAATTTATCAAGTGAGGATGAGAATATTGCAGCAGCTGCTGTTACTGAACTTGAAGCACTGAATCCAAATAAAAAGTAATTTTTTATTTTTAATATGGATCTTTCTCATCAATTATTTTGATCTTCGAAGAAAAATATCAGAAACATTTAGGCTGTTTAAAATTCATTGTCAAAATAAATTTTATAACATTATTTTTGCTTTATTTATGTTTTATCATCATCATCATCATTTGATGTTTTTAGAAATATATTGCTTTTGTAGTAATGGTGTAAAATTTTATTTGTAAATATTATTCTCAGCAAGATAAGATTTTCATTAAAATTCAATCTTGGATATTTGCAATAAGAATCAATTCATGTTATTTAATTTCAAGCAGTAAACTTGCGTATTTACTGTTACAGTCAATAAAGTATTCTAAAATCATATATTTTTGTAAGAAACTAATATTCAAGTTTTCCATATTCAATCTGTTTTAGTCACAAAAATATTTGAACTTTTTTTAAAAAAAATTTATAATATTAGTATTATAGGTCTGTATAAAAATGTAAAATGTATTTTCTGTATGAGAATGTGAAATTCATAATTCATCAAAACATTTATTGACTCACACTGTATTAAGTAATATTTAGATCATTTTTCATATTAGATGCATATGTCTTTTACAAACTTTTCAGATATTAAATAGAGGGCTGTTGTTATAATTAATTGCTTTTTATGTAATCCATTTTAGAATTAAACACCTCAAAATTATTCTTAATATTTATGTTTTAAAAATTCACAATTTTTTTGAACTAATCTTTTTAAAAAATTATATTATATTTTTTATTAATAATATTAAAAATTGCATTTATTTACGTTTAGTTTGCAATAGCCTTTAACTTAATTTTTTAATTTGAGTTTTTATTAAATTGATGGCAACGTGCTAATTTTTGTCCACACTGTCAGTATTCTCTACAAGGTTCTCATGCATTAAACTTTTCTTATTTTTTGCAAAATAAATTGTTAGAGAATATGCTTAAAATATTATTTAAAGTTTAACTAAATATAGACTTATTTAGTATATTAAAAACTGATATTGTTGAAAAGATAACATTTTAAATCTTAAGATGAAAAAATGTTTTTGTACCCTGAGCTTTTTAAATGTTATAACAGGATAACTCCAAAATTTCCTTTCATTTTTAATAAATAAAAATTCCACTTAAAATGATTTTAAAAAATTGCTTTAAATTGAACACTACTACTTTCCAAAATATTTGTACAAGTTTAGTAGTTCAGAGTCAAACAATTTGGTCTGTATGGAATACCTACATATGCATATATCTTTATTATTAATATAGATTTTATCTATGTAATCTGATTTTTGTTGTGGTGAGGACCATTTTATCAGTTATATATATATAGCCCATTTCTATAGGAAACATTCTACTGCAAAATGTCATGAAATGATACGTTCCAAATCTGGATCTCCATCCCACAAGAGGAAAAGCCATTGTTCATTCTCTTCTTCACCAAAAAGGCACAGTTACAGGAAATCAAATTCTTCATCACCATCTCCAGACAGAGATGATCAGCATGGCTTTAAATATAAACATCGCTCTCACCATAAAAGATATGAGCATGAGAGATCTCCACCTTTGTCTCTGGAACCTGTTGTTGGTCAAGTGAGTCTTATTTTATATTTCATTTGCTGGTAAATATGGTTGTCATTGTGTTTAAATATATAATTTTTCTACCCAACATTATTTTGTAGTTTATTACTATTAATGAATGAAATATTCCTTCTGTGACTAATAAAAAAACTGGTTAATTCAGATTAAAAAAACTGGTTATTTTCAATGGCCAATAACCAATATAGGAGATTTCTGTGTACTTATAGATCTACTCTTTAATTGAATAATATTTAGCTTTAAGTTTTATTATTATTGTGTATTTTTATTTAGGAGGTAGCAGCAGATTAATTATTTTTATTTTAATAAATATGAGCTGTTATTATTTTTTAAAAATATTTTTAGGAGCAAAAGTATAATTAAAAAAAAAAGATTATACCCTATTTTAATCAAATCTCAGCTTTTTATCCAACTTTTGTACTGCATAATCATAATTTATCTATATTCTTCTTAAATTGAATATTAATAATTAAAAATTTAGATGCATAGTCCTGACGGAATAAAGAAATCATAAAATAATGCAAGTATTACTGTGACCATAACTGTTTTGAATGACTAAATTCAGTTTAGGTAGCAGCCTAACAGTATAGAATAAGTCTAAAAATATTGCATTGATTTTTGTTGCATGATTAATTCCAAAAATATTGAGTTTAATTGTGCATATTCTGATTAATATATTGTTTTGGGTAGTATTCTCTAAAGGTAAGGAGAATAGCCTCTGTCAGTATTTTGTCTCTGTTTAGTTGAGGTAGTCGAAAATCATGAAAATGAAAAAACTTGACTTATATTACAGAATAGGGGAAACAAATGAAGGAAAAAAAAAACAATTGGAATGGTCAATAGAAAAGTCTTTCAAAACAGCAGACAAACAAAACAAACTTTCAACTTGAAGTATCTGTAGAATTATCAGACACTATATATTTATCTGATTCCACTGAAGATGCAACTCTTACAGTAACTCTTATAAGAAGATATTATTGAAAAAAGAGGATTTCTATTTAAAAAGATTACTAGACAGAAAAACTGAACATTTTTATATGGTGGAAATAGATTTTAAAATGGAACTATATAATGTTAAATATGTAAAAATGTTGAAAGCTTTTATATGGTGAAGATATTGCATTGAACTTGCTAATAAAATAAATAAAATTACTAACATTGCATTGAAATTGCTTAAAACTCATTTATGGCTTCAAAGTGATGATGAATGCTGCTGATATCTGGAATCAATATTTCAAATTATAACATTGAATGATTTATGAAAATGCTTTAATTTATTAAAATTTTTTGAATTTCAATTTAAATACTTATTACATCATAAATAAAATATAACTTGATACTAATACTTTAATTAAATTCAAATGCCAATATTAATTTTCTATTCATTAATGAGAAAAATCCAACTTTCAAGGAGTGACTCTTGGTTCAATGAGATCTTATACCTAGAGCCTTTTGAAAAGTTTTAAAGATAATTTATAAGTTTTAAGCAGCTCAATTGAAAAAAAAAGAATAAATATGTGTTAAATATCAAGTTCACAATTTTAATCAGGTTAATACACAGAAAAAAAGAAAAGGTGATTTTAAGTACTCAGATCTTTTCTACTTTGTTATTATTTGCCTTCTTTAGAAAAAAAAGTCAGGGATTTATTTTCAATCTGTTAATAAATTTCTGTTCTGATTTTATTTTTATATACAAATTAACTAGCAGAATATTTATGATAAAATAATCATTCTATTTAACCTATTTTTAAGCCATTTTCTGTAACTACGTGTATTTTAGTTTATTTGATTTTTGAAAAAACAAAATGCCTTTGAATTATGAAACAGATTCTTATTAGTTAAAATGTAAGTGATTGGAAAATATTATGGTGAAATTTGCTCATTATATATGTATATTTAAATAATTTCTAAATTACTTCTATACTTACTTTATAATTAGTATCAATTTATTAGATAGCTTGAGGTGATCTAAGTAATGTTTATAGTATATGAAATTTCATTTGTAGTTGGTTTTCAAATATTCTACAGGAGATAAATTTCAAAGAATTAAATAAAATCAGTTTGATTTATTGTAATTGCTAGTTGCAAAGTTGAATAACACCATTTTGCTTTCAAGTTAAAATTATTTCTGAAGCATTTGTTTTTTTATTATTTTAAATTGATAACCAATCTCCTATTTTGCTTTTTTTTCTATAGATATATAATGGAAAAGTTACAAACATAAAGCAATTTGGATGTTTTATCCAGTTAGAAGGTCTGAGAAAACGGTGGGAAGGATTGGCTCATATTTCTCAAGTAAAAAACAATTTCACTTTTGCATTGTGATTAAAAATACATTTAATAAAAGAGATTATGGAAAATAGAAATAAAATGAATTTTGTTCTTTTCTGTTTTAAACATGTTTCATTTAATGTTTTGTTATTCATAAAATGCTACTTTTATTCTTAAATGGTTCTCAAATTTGGAACGTATTTCTTTCTGAACTTATTAACATTTTTTCTGGGAATATAAGTATGTATTTGTTTTAGAAGACTGAAATATTTATTTAATTATTTTCAAATCAAAAATACATTTATTCTGTAAAAAATATACTCATATTTGGTAAAGACAAAAATATTTTCTTGTTTGTTATTATTATTATTAATAATAATTATAAAAAATGCCTGCTCAATTAATTTTTATAATATTATTTCTAAAATCTTTTTTAAGTTTCTCAGTTTTGGGATAAAATTTGAAGAAAACCTATTCAGTAATTTTCATTTGAAAAGACACACACACACTAGTTGACTGAACCCAAAATTAAAGTCATTGATATATGTATGAAAAAAATACTAAATGAAAACTTTCTTTTTCTAATTGTGTGTTTACATTTTTTCATTTTTAATGCTCTTAGAAATCGTAAATAAAGGAAGATTATCATTTTTTAAGACTACTATTGGAATTTTAAATTTGAAAGCAAGCAGAGTTTTGTCTATTTTCTTGGATATTTTTAATATATTAATGTATATATTTTTTATATTGCAGCTATCTCGTGAGGGCCGTGTCTCAAGTGTTGAAGATATTGTGCATAAAGGACAGAAAGTCAAAGTCAAAGTTCTTTCTTTTACTGGCCAAAAAACAAATTTATCTTTGAAGGTAAAGGCTGTTACATTTAAAATTTATAATACTTAAAGTGTAGGTATTATTATTAAGTGAGAAAATTGCTGTACATATTGTAATTGCTTAATGAGAAAAAAAAAATTAGTGGCTATAATTTTATCACAAGTATAATCTACTGCCTAAATTTAGATCTACATATGTGTGTGTGTGCGTGTGTGTGTGTGTGTGATTTTATTTGAATTAAAACTTACAAGGTTTGTTCTGTAGGTCTTTCACAAAATGTTCATTTCTCTCATAAAGGCTATAGTGATGTAAAATTTTATTGTTGCTGCGAGACAAACTCATTCATTTCAATGAAGCAATTTTTATTTCTTTACAAATCTTTCAATTTTTATTTCTTTTGGCTGCAAAGTTGAATTCGATTATTTTATATATCTATAAAATAGTGGGCAGGAGTGGGGAAGGATGGCAATTTGGTCTTAGAGATGGTGAATGTTTTTTAAAAATTTACATTAGAAGAAATGTATAGATTTTAAAATTTTCTTTTGTGATTCTTTTTTTGAAGGGATAGATTTGTTTATATTGTATCATTAATTTTCTGCAGAGGTCATTTTGGAAGTAAAAATCTTTTTAATTAGAATTGCAATAGTTTTTTAGTTTGAATTCTCGCCAAAGAAGCAAGACTAACCAACAGTCTTCGAGAGTCTCATTTTCTTCTTAAAGATTTGGAATTATTGAAGTATTCTTATCAGAAAAAGAAAAAGTCATTTAAATTTCAGAAATAAACATCTGTGTTGGTAAATGAAAGGAATTGTGGCAAAGTTTTTAAATTCATCCTCTGGTCCTGTGAGATGAATTTGTAGCGTCAGCCTTATAAGCTAGATAATATCCTTCGAGCTGAAGGGTCCCTTTTGCTCGAACGGTATATCGCTCGGCTACTGGCCCAAACGTCGCAGGTTCGTACCGCGACCTTCACTTGCTACAAATTTTTTAAAATCTTCAATCCTGCAGTTTCCAATGGAAATGTCTCTTTAATTATATATTTTGTAAAAAAGTAAATATTTAGGATTCAAATAATTCTCATAACATTTTTTAACATTTAAATAGGATTAGCGGTAAACAAATATTCAGAAAGATAAAATTATTTTATAACTCATTAAAAAATTTTCAATCATGAATCATGGCTAACTTGATTACTACATTTATATACACAGTAAAATAATATAAATAAATAGTATTTGTGTGTACATTTGTTTCCTGATAAAAGATATATATAATAATTTTTTTAGCAAATTAAATGTCTTTTAAATTTATGTTTCATTCATCAATTCAGTCTTAAATTTTGTCATTAAATTTTTTGAAATTATATGCAGTTCATGATTATTTGCTGACCAAATTAATGATTTCATTAGTACTTCTTCCATTGGAATTGAGATATTAGTAATTATATCTTAAAGATGGTATGAATTATTTTCTGTTTCTTTTAAAATCAATATTTTTCATGAAATTCTGCTGTTTTTGTAATGCAAATTATTTCAGGAACAAATGCACAATGCTCTGTGTGACAATTTTTTAATTGATTAAAAAATAAAATTTTAGGATTAAACTAATATAATTATAATATTAAATAATGGATAACTGAATATACTAGCTATTAATAGATTGAAAAGATAAAAGTAAATTGAAAAGGCTCATTGAACCATTTACCCAATATCTTTATCATATCAGTGTCTACTCAATACACTTAGCTCATATAGTTTCTTTTTTTCTTTCTTTGGACTGGTTTCTCATTGGTTTTATTAGGGAACTTATGGCATGATCAGTTTCAATGCAAATGGCATAACTTTTTCATTACATCTTTTGTATTATAATAGCTTCACAAATATTAATAGTCTTAAAACATTTGCACCGCTTGAAATTTTATCTTCTTTGTAACTTCGCATCTAAATTTTATTCCACTGTAAAGTTTTCATTTAAAAAATAAGTAAAAGGTTTTTATGCTATTGGATCATTGTCCAGATCTGTGAAGTATAAATCAAAAGGATTCTGATAGTAATTTTATACAGTAACATTTTAGTCTTGTATTTGGTGAGCTTAAATTTCAGATTTTTTTAAATTCACAAAATTCATAGTCAGCTGTGATTTTCTCTCTCTTTTTTTAAAAAATTTCAAGTAAGACTTTACTTTAAAAAGTATGGTAATTTTAAATATATATATAGAATTTCATTTATGATAAATATGTCTCTTAAATTTAAATGTTATGATATTTATATCATTTCGAATTGCATTAAAAATGAATGCTATGCCATCAGGGCTACAAATATTTAATGAAAATGCACTGTTTATATTTTGAAATGAAATCAAATCTGATATTTTTTTGTTACCTTTGATAATCTTAAGTAGTCCATTCACAATTATCATATATTTGTTGTAAATAACTCTCTGCAACATGACCTGTGATTGTGTATGTAGAAATTTTACAAGATTTAGTATTAATTAAGAAAAGAAATGTTTTAGTGGAAATTGTGTACATTTGTACTACTTAAAAAGAAACCAAGACCTTTTCTAGTTATTTTTAACTACAACTTTGAAATTTTTACTAAACATATAATTAGTTTTTAGTGTTCCTGTATCATTCTTATTTAGAATATATCTATATTTAAATCTGTAACAATAACAATTTTTTCTGAATTAACTGGAACATTTCTGGCTTATCAATCATTACTGCTTCATTAATTTTTATTGACTACTTAAAATATTTATACAGTGTTCAACTGGAGAAGAAAAAAACAAAATAATTTTTCTAACCATCAAAATAGTTAAAATATAGCTTTTTAATGCAGCTTCCAATTCTTTTTGTGTAATTTATAGGATGTGGATCAAAAAACTGGAGAAGACCTAAATCCAACTACTATCAACTCAGAGTCCATGAAAACAATATCATCTCAGAATATTTTTAGAAATCCAGACCAGCCATCTAATTTTCCTTCTGTCTCCATAAATGATGATAGTGTTAGCTCTAAAAGGCATGTTCAACGTGTTTCTTCTCCAGAAAAATGGGAAATGAAACAGGTATTTATGAACTTTTGAAGATAAAATATTTCAATGTAATTGGCTGTGTAGATATGCTATTATTTTTACGATGAATAATTTTATATCACATATTCAGTACCTTTTGATTCCTAATTTTCAGTAGTAGTAGTATGCTGATAAACAAATGGGAAGAGTTTAAAATATAATACTTTTTTCCCATATAAATATATTTCTTCTAATATCAAATATGTAAGTGTGTGCTACACACACGCAAACACACACACACATGCATGCATGCTCAAGAAACAGGCTATGTTTAGTTCACTCTGAATTTTTTTTGAAATTTTAATTAATTATATGCTATGATGGATTTTGGTGTTTGACTTAAGAAAATATTATTGCAAAAAAAAAAAAAAGTTAGAAACCTAGAACCAGAAATAACCAGAACCAGGTGCTCTACAGGCCAGATTATTTGATCTACAGCTATTGAACTTGATACTTATATATTTCTCAGAATAATTTCCAATGCTGAATGTTTAAACAATTTAATTAGAATTTTAATTAATTAAGAATTAAGCTATACATATGATAGCTTCTGTAAATAGTATTGCACCAGAGTAAATTCCATACTATTTCAAAATTTATTACATTTTTTTATGAAACCTATTTAGGACTAATGAGAATTTTTGAGATTTTTTAAATACATTTTTTTGTTTATTTACCAACAATTTATTATGTTGTTATAAGATTATAGCCATTTTTATTGATTCATCAAAATTGAATCATTTAATTTTTCCTATTGTATAAAAATAACTAAGAACAATTCTGTTTAATAAACTGTTACATGTACAGTTTACAAGGGGAATAAAGAGGCCAGGATAGCCTGGTTGGTAGAGCATTGGATTCATATTCTTTAGGTTGCAAGTTCGAAACTCTCCAGCCAAAGATTTCCTGAGTGTGTGGCAGCTGGCACTTGTTGAATCTGTTGTGGTCACAAAGTCTTCCATGTTCGAGAGTAATACTACTTGGGGTACTGGGTCAGAGGTGATTGTTCTCTGTTTCAGATCTAAATTATGATCTGAGATTAATGAATGAAAAATGCATGAAAAAAGTCTGCCCTCTAAAAAGGGTTGTGACGTGTATGTAACGAAGTTGCACTCTTGGCCCTAGATTTCACTACTTTTAAAAAACAAGAGACACATATCTTTGGCACATACATACCACTAATAAATCTGCTGATATATCAGTGGGGCTTATCCATGAAAAATACCATAAGTAACAACAACAGAACAACTGGGGAATAAATAAGTGAAATTATACAAAGTACATTGTAAGGAAGTGCTTCTAAGATAAAGCACTTTTAGCATCTCAGCTAAAGAAATTACATTTCCACAAGCATTCAAATGTAGACCTGCATATTTCATAAGCATGAGATTTTTTTTCTGTTTTATAATAATGCCTAGTTTTTATTAAAAATTAAAAAAAAATTAAATTTTAATATTTTTGTATTTACACAATGTTCTTTATTTTAAAACAAAAAAATGTCTGTTTTGTTTGACAAAAAATAAAATGAAAACTAAAAGTAAAAACGACAATTCAAATTTTATTGCTAAAAATTAAACCCTATTTTGTAAGATTGCAGTGAAAATCTGTGATTTTGATGATAAAATAAAAATGATTTAACAATTCTTAGTTTTTGTAAATAGCAGAAAAAAATTTCATTAAATTATGAAATGGATAACTTTGTAATTAGAGGTAAAATGAAAATAAAAAATGCTAATTGTTACAGTATGATAAAAACAAATTTGTTGAAGTCATTGCAAAGCATTAAATTGCTTTGCCTTATAATTTGACAACACTTATCAAGGGAAGTTAATTATTTTAAGGTTATTAAAAGAAAGCATTTTCTTTATCTCATGACTCAGCATTTCTATGAAGCAGTGGTATTGTTTTAAAATTCATTGC
Source organism: Argiope argentata (assembly GCA_026289955.1). NCBI lineage: Eukaryota > Metazoa > Arthropoda > Arachnida > Araneae > Araneidae > Argiope > Argiope argentata. Next base: position 8,555,688 of record JAOUZG010030082.1, read on the forward strand.
ATTAAAAAACATTACAAATTTGGCCTATTACTAATTTTTTCAAAAATTATTAAAACTAAAGGAAAAAGTACATTGCATTAGCGAATCAGCTTGTTATTTTGATTTTCAATCATATTCTTCATTCAAAATTTTTGTTCAGTGAGCTGTTTCTAATGAGCAGTATCATCAGATTCTTCATCAATCTAAAGTTTTTTGATATTTAATCAGTGTACTTTTTTTTGACATTAAGGGATAACAGCCTTTATTGTCCTAAAATCCCATTTTTGTCATATTTCAGTCAATCTTTCAAAGTTAAACAACTTAATATTAACGCAATTTAATGCTTAAAAATACTTTATTGGGAGAATCATAGGCATGAAATTGTGATTAAATGATTTAATTGACTTTAAATACAGCCAATATTTCTGGCAAATCAGCCAACAAAACAATTAGAATAAATTGAAAAGACCATTTTTTTAAATAGATTTCCTGTATTACACTTTATCAAATATAATCCAGATTTCATCATATATATTTTTGATTATATATAAATATATAATTATGTTTTCCTGTAATTTTTTAAATGATATATCTGTTTCAAATGATCTGCAGTTTTTTATTATATTGATAAAAAGTGTTGAATGAAAAACAACGATGTAATCATTTTAAAACATGATATTTTAAAATCTTTTAAAGCTCTTTTAGAAAATATGTCAAATGTTGTGTCATTACATTATATGCATTTATAATTCTTAAAAAAAGTTATATTCTAAGTAACTTCATACCCTCTTAATATCTTGTTTTATTGATCATCAAATCAAGAAAATTTTAAATTCCAATTGTTCCTAGTTTTTTTTCTATCTTGAATTAGATCATATTTAAAATTTGATATAATTTTGGCTTTCATAACACTGGTTTTGTGCATTACAGCTATAACACTATAATAACACTATAGAGTAACACTATAAAGATGAATATATATATATGTTGCAGTCTATAGACTTGATTGTGGACCTACATCTTATAAGTTTAATGCATATATAAACCTTGAAAGAGAAAAATATTCAACTCGGAGCAATTAAAAAATTATCTTTTTAATAATACTAACTTAATATTGCTAATATTCACCAAATTTTGAAATCTTTTTCTTTGGTTTTTAACATTAGATGACATTGTTGTAATGATATTCAAATAATTTTCATTGTCTTATTTGATATTTAATTGTGTGATTTATTTCCATTGTTGAAAGGTGAAAAAGGATTCTATTTAATATTTACATAGTTCACAAATAAAAAAAAGTGAAACATGAAATTCAAAGGATAGAATTGAATATTTACATTTTTAATTACTTCAATAGAAAGATTAATGTATGTAATGAATAGAAGTAACACTATTAAATGTATATGGCTTCAATGGCTTCTAGTATGGTAGATAGATATGAAGTTACCTAAATAATTCACTAGGTCACCAAAGGCTATTATTTAACTAAAGGCATCTAGTTTATTATATTTGTATCACTTTTCTTTGCTCCTGTTTTTCTTTTTTATAATATATTTATTTTAATTGATATTTTTTTTGTTTATTTATATACATATTTTAAATTTCCAGATGCTTGCTGCAAATGTCATTAATATATCTGAATTGCCAGATTTTGATGAGAGTACTGGTATATTACCAAAAGAAGAAGATGATGGTGAGTAAAATGAAATAAATTTAATTATATAAAAATTTAGATTTCAAAATATTTTGATAATTTTTTTATATTTGCTTTATTTAGATGAAGACATTGAGATAGAACTTGTTGAGGATGAACCTAGCTTTTTATCTGGGAGTGGTAAAACTAGTATGAGAGATTTAAGTCCTATTAGAGTGATGAAAGTAAGTCATAGTTTTTTTTTATTTATGCATTTATTATTATTATTATTTTGACTGACAAAGAAAGTGTCTTTTTTAAGGCTAAATGAATCTGTCTTATTTTTATTTTCTTTATTTAGGTGTTAATTTGAAATTTATGGGTCTATTTTATGTTTTAGCATCACTGATATTTTTCTTTGAAGTTTTATTTAAAACAATACTTGTACTTCCACATTAAATATGAATGAGCATTTAAAAATAATTTTTTTAAACTTTTAAAATGTGAGAGGAAAATTGTTACACTTTTTCTACATTTATTTCTTGGTTCAATTATTTTTGTTTGTTTATACTATAACTAGATTTCAGTTTGAAAAGAAAATTATAATGTGTGAAACTGCATGTAAAACATAAGTCATTTTTATAAATATGAAATCTTGTTAAAAATCATTATAAATATACTTGTTTTATTATTTTAAGATTGCTTTAATTTGGTTTGGTTGTAATTTATTAGTATTGGGTACTCTTAAATATATTTATAGAGGATGAACTATGACAAATTAAATGCTATAAACAAAAACAATTCAGGGATTTTTTTAAGTAAATGCAACTAACCTGTACTAAGCTAATTAACATAGATTACATCATAACACCACCCCACCACTACAACAAAAATGAAAAGGTATTAAAATTTTTATATTTATTGACATATACTTCTGCTTTAGAAGAATTGCCAGTTTGATTGAGATATTTAATGAAAGTTTAAGATTAGTAACATGCAATTATTTATTAAGCTAGTAATAGACAAGAATGTATCCCATTTACCGGAATAAAAAACAATGGTATGCTGATATGAAACTGATTTCATTCTAAATAGGAATATAATTTTGAAAGAATTCAAAATGATATTCATTTGATAAAAAAATTATTTTTGTTTTATTTTCAGAACCCAGACGGTTCTTTGGCACAAGCAGCAATGATGCAATCTGCTTTAGCTAAAGAGCGTCGTGAGCAACAGCAGCAATCACGGGCAGCAAATTCTGTTCCTACTGATCTGAACAAACACTGGATTGATCCTCTGCCTGAAGGTTGAAATTTGTCTTATTATGAAGTTTGTTTATAAATAATGAAAAAAGGGCCATGATTTAAGTAATATTCAAACTTTTAAAAATCTAATCTAGGAAAGGTTTGCATCCATGTGTATAGACACAAGCAGATTCAAATGGTATATTACATTCAGACAGACCTACTGCATTTAAAATAATGAAATTTTAATATACATGTAGTTTTAATAGTGCATAAAAGTGTTTATTAAGATTTTTTGACTTATTTTTTGCATGTATTTGGAGATAGAAGGTGCATCAGCTGAGAGAAAGAGGAAAAGTAATAAAATTTGTTTCAATACATAATTTAATTTGCTGTATCTTGATTTTTTTTGGATTACAATTGTTTTTTCAAAAATCTTTAAGAATTAAAACTAAGATATCTATATCTGATATTAAAATTTCATTTCTTATTAAAATTTTTTGGATAAAAACTAGAATATTTCTATCTTTTAAAATAAGGATGGCTAAAATATAATTTTAAAATAGTTGATTTTTAATTATTAATTTTTCTGATGAATTCAAGGAATTTTTTGCAGAAATAAATAATAATAATAATGATATACAAAAAAGGGAAGGGATGTCTTTTGGGAGGGCACCATAATTGGCTTAGTATTAGGATACACATCTTTCCAATCCTGACTAGCAAGTAACCAAATGGGAATTAATGATTTGAGGGCTGAATTATGGGCACTATTAGTGCAAAAATATGAAAAATAAGTTATTGATTCATGGGCCTGCATGGTGACTAAATTCAAACGTTGTGATAGTTTATCAGTTATAATGATTTCATGTTGCCATCCTATTTTTATTATTTATTTATATAATTCTTGCTTTTAATGAAAACAGTTCCCTTCAAATTAAAGAAAGCATTTAGTAAATGGGACATTTAATATTTTCAATTTATGGTAATTATCATTTTACTTTAAGCACATTTTTTTTCACTACAGTTTGTTCTTTTCACAAAGTGCTCTTTTTTTTACTGCCGTTTATTTTGAATTGGCACATTTTTTAAAAATAATAATTGAAATTTGCCATCTTTAGTGAGATTATCTAAAGGGATGAAAAATGAATACTTTAAATTATTTTTTATTAAGTTCATTTCAATTTTATATAAAAGTTCAAATGATTAAAAAAAATTAACATTGTCAATATTTATTGCTTGGAGCAATTTATTACTTTTCCTAATTATTATTAATGCTTTTTCTTTTTTAATTCATCTTGATAATGTTAGATTTATTGGACACAGTTAAATTATAAACAGTTATATTATTTTAAAAAGGGATTTGTTCTTTCATTTTGATGAAAACTTAAGATATGATTTGTAATCGTTTTTCAATGCAAATACTCTGATTATTATGAATATTGCATCGGAAAGGATTTAGGAAGACACTTCGGGTTTTCAGGCAATTTTTGTATAAGTGTGTAGTATGAAATATAACAAAAGTTTAAATAGTTTTGTGAAGAATATTTGATTTGACCTCATAAGTATCAATATTTAGTGGATCCAATTGAATATTAGACTTCATAAACTAAAACTTAATACACTCTTTAGCATTCTATGTGTGAACTCCTTATTTTAACAAAGAACAATGTATCCTAAAAGAAATATGTTTAATTTCTGCTGATGATGTAAAAATGTAAATAAATTTCTAGCATTATAATAATTATGTTATAAACCTCTTTCAGAATTTGAAAAGTAAAAAGTTGTAAATTGTAATTTTAGAAATATCAGAAGTTAAATTACCAGAAAAAAACAAACTTTTTTTATTGCTTGGCTAGAAGAAATTATTTTTATCCTAATACTATGAAGAGAAAAAAAGTGAATAGTTCAATATTATAATATATGAAATTCAAACAAGTATTATATATCTAAATATTATCAAATACTATAGCAATTACGAGGAAAATAAATGTCTCCAATAATTTGATAAAAGGTACAACTCTTCTAATATTCACCTATCTGAGCAAATCTGTCTCAGTTATATTTAAACCTCTATTTTTAGATTATTGAAAATTAGCATTAATTCATTTCTATAAGTAATTTTAATATCAAAAAGTTTGTTGTTAATTTGTTTTGTTAATTATTTTATGCTATGCAGAAAAGTACCTTATTGATGCTTCTGAGAAAATAAATTTATGAAAAATTTAATATATTGGTAAGGGAAATTATAGGAAAACAATTTAAATGAAAACACATGAATTAAACTTGGCATTTTAAATATTTTTTGAATTGTCAGCTCATTTTTCTTTTATTTCCTTGGAATAATGTTCTTATAGTATTTAAAAATTCAATAAATTTTAGAATCTGTGATATTAGTGTTATCTTAATTATAGATGAATGTTAATTTATAATTCTAAAATTACAAGCACTATGATTTTATTCATACCATGTTAATTAATTTATTATTGCAATATTTACTATAACAAATAAGTAGGGAATAATTATGTTAAACCATTATAGTTTGGCATTCCATTCAAAAGCAAATTATTTAAGCTAAAAAAATTATAACTTATTTGCAACTAAAACTGTATCTCAAAAATTTATTGACATAATATTTTGATTGTTATTTAATAAGACTATGCATTAAATTTTATAATGGTAAATTATAATTTTCCAGCATTGATATCCTATCAATATAATTGTTTTCATAACTAATTTGATTGATTTATTTTTTATCTTTTTTTGTAGCTGAAAGTCGTATCTTAGCTGCAAATATACATAGCAATGGATTATCCACACATGACATTCCAGAATGGAAGAAACATATAAGCGGAGGTTCTAAGGCATCTTATGGCAAAAAAACAAAACTTTCTATTTTAGAACAAAGGCAAAGTCTTCCTATCTACAAATTGAAAGATGACCTTATTAAGGTAGCATCATAATTTCCCTGCCCTTAATTTTCATACTAGTTACCTGTTCAATTAAAAATAGTAAAGTATTTGATATTATTTATTTATTTTTAATTTATACTTTATATGCCTCTAAAAGTTTATTAAATTTCTTGTGATTTTTTTTCTCATTTTTTATGTTGTATTATTTAAAGATAGAAATATGCATATTTTTTAAAAACTATTTGTGATTTAGCAATTGTTTCCAAATACATGAGCTAATTACTTTATTTTTATTTATCAACTGATTATTAGTTTAAGAAAATTATAGTTTAATATCCAATCTATTTTCATCTCTAAAATGTTTTATTTATTTGTCTAAATACATCTTAGTTTAAATTTACTTACAGGCAATGGATGCATTAAGATGAAAGTTGTTTGTAAACTTTTTAGTAAAAAAAAGCAAACTATCGAATTTTATTTTTTAATTTTAAAGCTATATAACTTTGTAAAGTAAAAAGAATATATATATATACTAGCATTCCCGTACCCGGCATTGCTCGGGTGATGGAATAAGCGGAGGATAACAGTTACGAAAATCTCCTATAATAATTACTTATTGCCTACAATTTTTTTCTAATTTAAAGGAGAGTCCGGGGCCCCTGGACTCCAGATCTATATGCCACTTGTCCTTAACCGATCCTTAACTGTCCTTAAGGATTCTTTCAATGTATTGATTTTCTTTGTAAACGCAGGCCATTCACATTTTATTGTTATACCTATGTTTAAGCAAGAACTTCCTTGTATACAACGTTTTTGGATTTTTTTTCTGGTGCTAAAATTATTAAGCTGCTTGATGAACTGACTCTGGAGAAAGCTACATAAAATTGGCCGTGTGAAAAACAGTCTCCTCTTAAATTGATCCCTGCTACTTTTAATGTCTGTCCTTGTGACTTATTAACGGTTATTGCAAAGCAAACTTTTACAGGAAACTGCACTCTTCTAAATTCAAAAGACGGAATTAGTGGAATGCGGGGTATTAAAACCAACTCTCCTCGAGAACATCCAATAATTATCGTAGCTTCGATTACATACTTATTAAATCTAGTCACTAGTAGTCTGGTGCCATTGCATAACTTTGGTGGGCAAAGGTTTCACAGTAGCATTACTGGTGTCCCAAATTTCAGGTGAAGTATTTTTTGGGGGGGGAAAACCTAATATA
>JAOUZG010030082.1:8563834-8574273 GCA_026289955.1 Argiope argentata
CTGAGCAATATATTATATAATATTTCTTTAAATATTTAACAATATAATTTTTTGTATTGGACAATATATTTGTAATATTTTATATTATTCATAATATTGTACAATATTATTAAATATCGAATAATAGTATCATGAAGATTAAATTAATGACAAGGATAGTTAGAAACATTTGCCTTTATTAGCACCAAGCAACTCGCTGGAGAACAGAACAAACTCAGCTGAACTCCTAGAACACAGCTGAACTCCTGGAACTCAGCTTTTATACCTCTGCAGAACTCTCGAGAATCATCTTGCTCGCATAGTAAAGAATGTTCTATAATCAACTTGATTTTAGAGAAATAAAAGAACAATTTTAAATTAAAATTTCAGTCTTTTGATAAAATTCTCTGGCCGGGAATCGAACCAGGGACCGATGGATTCACGGTTTGATGCTCTGCCAATCGAGCTATGGAGAATTATAATAGTCTTTCTTTTTATGGAAATAAATACTTTGTATTGTTAAAAGTAAATGATCAATGCAACTGAAGTGCTAAATGATAACAAAATAAATATTCTTTACTTATATTAGTATTTTAAATTGGAAATTTTTATGCAAAAATTCAGTTTTTGAATGTACCTATTGTACCTATTATCTTTTTTAAATCCTAGGCTGTGACTGATAACCAGATATTAATTGTAATTGGTGAGACAGGATCAGGAAAGACTACTCAGATGACACAGTATCTTGCAGAGGCAGGTTTCACAGCTAGAGGCAAAATTGGATGCACACAACCCAGGCGTGTGGCTGCTTCATCTGTTGCCAAAAGAGTAGCTGATGAATTCGGCTGTCGATTGGGACAAGAAGTAAGTTTCAAGTGCTTATGATTATTTGTCCAAAAATTTCTCTTTTAAGGATTTTTTTGTTTATGCTTTTAGATTCAAACAGGTTTTTTTTTAAAAAAAAGTTCAATATGTTATCTTAGTTATTTATGATTAATTTAAAAATCATAATCATGTGTGAAATTTTTTTATTTTGATCCTTGAAATTCTTTTTACATAATTTTAATATTCGTGACTGATTTTTAAAATTTTCTATTGTAATTTATATATATTATAGGTGGAAGATGTTTTAATAATCATCTTCTCACTATGATGATCAGATCCCTTTTTTCCCTTAATACTGTATAGATAATTCTTTGGTATGACCTCTATGAGTTGTTGGTTGGTGGTATAAAGAATCTGAATAAGTTGGCTTCCATGTGACTAAATGATGTAGTGCATGGTGAACAATCTGTTCAAAGGTCTTATAGTTACCCCTTGTCTAAAATCCTTTCCAATTTATATATGCTGTACCTTGTAATTATATGTTCTGTAGTTCTTCTGTTGAACTAGACAACTCTGGCAAGTTCTCTTTTAGATGGAGCATTTAGAAGTCTATGATGACCACAAGTTTGATGTAGAGGTCCGGTTTTCTGCCTGGTCCACTTTCTATAAATATTAAAAACAGCTGTTCAAAAATACTTCAAGGGTGCAGTAATTTAACTAATACTTGTTTCTGATAATTCTTAAATCATCCCATATTGGGACTCAATTAAAACATATTTTTTACCCATTTGTTCCCTTACAATACACTGCAATTGATACTTCACTTGCCTTGCATTCTTTTTTCATCTTCTAATGGCAACAACATGAAGTTATGACCATTCTTCATATAAGTATCAAATGGCCATAATTATTTGACAACTTAGTATATATTATTTTCCATTATCTTTGCTGAGTTCTTTATTTTTTAAATTTTATCCATTAAATGCCATTAGAGAGGAATTATAATGATGTTTGTCTTGCCGGTGATTTAAAATATAGTGTTCGACATTTATATTGGTAATTTTATACAATACCATGTTAACCATATTGACTTTTGTGTGAAACAAAATAACTTATCATTTTTAGCTTTTTTTTTGAATAAATTTAGAAGTATTTAAAAAATAACTTAGTTAATAATTGATCATCATTATTTTTTTTAGGTTGGTTATACGATTCGTTTTGAGGATTGCTCAAGCCCTGAGACAGTCATTAAATATCTGACAGATGGTTTATTGCTCATAGAATGTTTAGTTGATCCAGATCTCAAAAGTTACTCTGTAATAATGCTTGATGAAGCACATGAACGAACAATACACACTGATGTTTTGTTTGGCTTGTTAAAAGAAGTAAGAATTTGTGTGTGCTATCTTGTTTTTCTTTTTAGAGGTAGTTTTTTTCTTCTTTGTTATTCCATGAAATTGAAATTTATTAATGGGAAGAAGTATCTTTTATTATATAACAGAAAAAAATTACAGCAAAATTTATTTATTATTTTTATTTTAATGTATTAATTTTAATAACAGTGGCATGCTAGTAAATTTCAATCAGTCATATGCAAATTTATACTTGGGCTACATTAGAATTTTGCATTTTTTTGTTTAATTTTCAAAAAGAATTAATATATTTTCATTTGGTTAATTTGTTAAGCACCATAATTGAATTTAAAGTTTGAATTAAATTTAGAACAAAATAACCATTATTTACAAGAAGCTAAAAGAGTTTATTTATATTTATATATTTATTATTGTTTGTAATCGGTAATTTTACTGCTTTCAAAGGTATGGGCTGATGATGAACTTTTCAATTAATGTCCCATTTAAATCTATAAGAGTGTTGTCGGAGGTGAATCCCTTAATTTTGATCTGTGGTCAGATGATGAAGAAAGATCACAACTGAGCCCTTGTTACACAACCAAACTCTTATGGATGTATGACCTCTGACAGATGTAATTTTCATGAGATCCATATTCTCCATGGAACTTTGATAAAATTGAATTTCCAAACATCGTTTCAGTTATAAAGTTGAAACTATGCCATGCACCTACCTAAAGGTAAGGAAAAAAAAAATCTCAAACAAATATATGATAACATTTTAAAGAATGCAAAATTTAAAAAATGACGATAAGTTTAAATAAATATATATGTACCTTTGATCCATTTTCTTCCTGTTTCTTGTATTGAATAATATATTCATTAAATGAAATACTGGAATGGAATTCGATTGCATCAATTATATTATTATGCAATTAAGTGGTGTAATCAAATTATCAAAACTTCAATTATAAATCAACATCAATATAAATCATAGTAATTAGCAGCAAATTTATTTAATTGAATTCATGTTTCTCAGTCAATTCATCTTTTTCATTAACAAGAGACAATTAAAAAAACAATGCTAAAAATCAATACTATAAACTATTTACTTGAAAAATCAATAATAGATTAACAAACTTGTTGCTGAATGTGTCTGGTTTATTATAAAGAACAAACTTTTTTATGCAATTTTATTAATGAAGAAGTAACAATAAATCAAATGCTACCAAATTTTTTAAAATGAAAACTTTTGTTATTGTTCCAAAATTCTTTTTTGCCACTTTATCAAAAGGAAATTGCTTGACTTGTGATGTCATCACACCAAACATTCTTACCAAAAAAAAAAAAAAAAAAAACTTAATTCATGTTGTTCAGTCATATTGCATAGCAAAATGAAATAATGTATATTTCATCTTAATCATTTAATTGTATAGAAAGTGAATAATTTGGGAAACAAGCTCATAATCAAAGGCAACTAATGTATTATAAAGAAGAAAGTTTTTTTTAAAAAAAATCTAATTAATTTAATGAAGAAATCATACCAAGCTTTTTAAAACAAAAATCCATTATTAAAACTTTTTGTTGCCTTTTAGCAAAAGAAAAATCAATTGACTTGTGGCTGTAAATTTTATTGTTACCACCCAAGTATTTAAAATGGGGTTAGGAAAAATATTTGTAATAGAAGTACCTGTAGTATGTTTGAAAAAGTAATGCAAGTTTTGTTTTTGTAAAGCTATTAATTTAGAATTAATTCTTGTTTCTCTTATAGGCTGTGAAACGTCGTCCAGATTTAAAACTCATAGTCACATCTGCTACTTTGGATGCTGTTAAGTTTTCCCAGTACTTTTTCGAAGCTGTAAGTATTTTCACACAATACAATATTTGGTAAAAAGGGTGCATGTTTTAACCTTTAGAATTTTTTTCCAACAGTGAGGTTATTTTTAATTTTTTAAACAAGTATGTTAAAGAAAACGCTATACTTTCTTGAGATAAATTATAATTAATTTATTTCTCTGCCATTAATTATGATAGAAAAATTTTTCATAAAGTTTTTTTTGAAGATTTATTATATACTTCGTAAGGAAAATGTTTTATAAAATATAAAAAATGTTAAAAACATAAAAATTAATCATATTATTTTTCTGATAGTGAAGGAATATCAACAACTCTTCTTCCCTGTGCCATAGTTTTTAAAATTCAGGCAACACTAAATAATGAAATCCATTGCATTTTTTTTGCATTTTTTGCAAGCTTTTATTTATTAATAATTATTGCTTTACTTCAGTGAGAAATCTGAAATCTGATATTTTTAAATTACAGTCTTATAATAAATAAAATTTTATTTCAATTGGCTGCAAATAAATGAATAAAAAACAGAGAATGACTAGATAATTTATCTGAGCATGAGAAGCAATGGAAATTTGTTTTGTGAAAGGTAATAAAAAGTTCAGAAGTTGATGGATTAATGGTGCTGCATTCTTTATTAGATGTTAAAAAACATTTTCTTTAAAAGATATATTAATTTTAAGATGTTGATTAAAAGACGGGATATACATAGCATTAATTAGACATGATAAAAAAATAGTTCAGAAGTTGATTGTTAGATAATGTTGTACTCATCATAAGATACTGAAAATTAATTAATTAATTAATAATATCTTATGTGAATTCACAATTAGGTATGTGTTAATTAAAATACTCTATTATTGAAATATCAAACCTGCTTTGGAAGCTGTTTTATAAAAACTGAGACCATGTGCCAGTTGTATTGAAGAGAAATGATCTTTTGATGTGAAATGTGACAGAAGGAAGAAAGTAATTGTTTTTACATCAATGAAGGTTGTGACTACAGTAGTTCAAGAAATATCAAGCTGTGTTTTGGAAACATGCAGCACACAGAGAATTTCTTGTACTTTATAGATTCCTACCAATTGGTTGATAAAATTTTACATAACATCATTTAATATTATTTATTCAAAATTTTGCATATTCAGGAATGTATGTGCATATATGTATGCATCTATGAGTTCTGAGAATTGTGGTTTGTAGTCTATATAACATACAAGAATTCATAATTTGTCTTAATTATTTTTTATTCCTTTTATGTTGCTAAGTCTGAATGATTAGTATATATGCAACATTATTGAAAATGGTATTAATTAATATAGTGTATGCATAAAAAATCAAAGAAGACCCAAGTGATAAAAATAGTGATTAAAATAAAATTGTAATTCTTAAGAATTTCAATTTATATAATTATTGGGCTTAAACTTATTTATTATGACACAATTTTTTGTTTAATTATTAAAATTCAACTATCTGAATATTGTTTCCATCAATTTTATTTTGGCAAATATCTATATCTGTCTGTCTGTATATATATATATCTATATATATCCTCTGCACTCTAAGGATTAATCGTTCTGTACTCAGTATCTTTGCAATTTATTCTTTATTTATTAGCCTATTTTTACTATTCCTGGAAGAACCTATCCTGTTGAAATCTTGTATGCCAGAGAACCAGAAAGTGATTATTTAGATGCTTCTATGATTACTGTGATGCAGATTCATCTTACTGAACCTCCTGGTAATAAACATTTATTTATATATTTAAATTTTGAATTTGTTCTTTTGTATGTTAATAATAAGAAAGTTAAGAAATAATTTTATTTATATGATCAATTTAAATTTTGGTTTGTTTTATGATCATAATATTATATGCAACTACAGTAAAAGAAACGTAAGCATGATAAATAAAAAAAGTGTGGAATGATTTTTTTTATAAACGTTTATTAAAAACATCAATCATTTTGTAATTCCATTTGATAAGTCAAAATGTAATGGTTATCAAAAAGAAAATCTGCGTGTTTTTATTTTTGTGAACTTGAACAAATGCCGAAAAACTTTTCTTTATGTAGCATTTGAATTTCTTTTTGAAAATAATATAGACAGTAATTAAGAAAAGTTACAATAGTTAAGTAATTAATTGTGTAAAAAAATTCAAGATTTTGAAAATTTAAAACCTCTCTGTTTTTTTCCAAATTATTTCAAAATTTTATTACATAGCTTATTGATTCATCTGAATAATTAATGTAAATATTTCCACTTTTCAAAGTAGATATGTATCAAATTTGTTGACTATAAATCAAACAGGTGTGGCTGTATTGTGCCAGCATTTACACACACATATATACATTCATTTTTATTATTAGTTGAGTTAACTGCATAATTTATTAAAAATGTTTCTCAGGGAAATTTTATATTTCTCATGTACAAAGTAATTTAGTATATTGAATATAAAATATATATATACTAAATTAGATCTACACATTTTTAATCTGTTATTCAAAACCAATATCAATTTTTTCTTAGGTGACATATTGCTATTTCTCACCGGTCAAGAAGAAATTGATACTGCTTGTGAGACTTTGTTTGAAAGAATGAAATCATTAGGACCAGAAGTTCCAGAACTTATTATTTTACCTGTGTATTCTGCTCTTCCCAGTGAAATGCAAAGTCGAATTTTTGAGCCTGCACCACCTGGTGCTAGGAAGGTATTGAATTCTATTGCTGTTCTAATTTTATTAATATTGTGAATGGCATATATTGTTAACAGTATAAATTTTAATAAAAAGATTATTTTTTAAATTCAGAAGAAATTTCACCATCTGTTGCTAAATATATTTGTAATTGTCTTAAATTTTTTTTGTCTCCCATCCAGATTTCCATATTTAAGATGTTATTTATTATTTATGTAAGCTTTATGTAAGCATTTTATTTATGTAAGCAAAAATCAGCATACTGCTGATTTTTTTATAGACAATTTTTTCATGTTTTGTGATGATATCTTTTCAAGACAACAAAGTGGAAAAACGATAAATGTTGATAGATTTAAGCATAGTATTAAAATACTTTATTATACAAATTCCTTTGAAAATATTGAGCAAACTTTCTTCAAAAATGTATTTATCTTAATTTGACAATGTTTTTGAAAAAAATAAAGAAAACAATTATCATACAATAAAATGACGCATTAATTTTTAAGGGATAAAAATACCTACATAATTTTATAATTATTATGGATGATTGAATGGTTTGGGGTTTTTTGTTTTTAATGAATGTAATTATGAAACTTATTATTTACTTGTTATGATTTATTTCATTTTGCAAATAATTTCCAACTTGGGGAACTGTTATTTTCCAATTTTAATTGAAGATTGACATATTTATTTGATTAAAAATGAATGATTGAATTTTTTTTAAGAGCAAATAAATATTCTCTATGAATACTATACTTCTCTAAGAAAGCCTATAAGAAAAATCCTTAGCTGTTATACATTGGTTATTTCCAAAATTACTGAGAATTATTGAAAATTGGATGAAGCATATAATGGGAGCTGGGTAAAAAAATTACTCAATCCAACTTTAGAGCTTTTGTCTTTTGATTGAATTTTTGTTTAATTGTATATTAGCGATTCACCTGCTCTTAGCTTGATTTTCTGTTTCGAGTGCACATTTTTACTAATTATGCACAAGTTCCTTATTTCTTTGTGAATTTTTTTTTTATGTCTATAAGTCCTATTTCCTTTTAGATTAATACTGCTTCATTTTAAAACTAACTGTTTTTGATAAATAATTTTTTAATTTTCTTTTAGAAATTTGTTGGTATGTTTCAAAAGTTAATTTCATCATTTTAGCACAATGATGCATCTAAAAAATGTAGAATAAATTAAAGAGTAAATATATTGATTTAAATATATAATTGTTAAATGAATATTTTGTGCCTTATAAAATTGAATGGATACTTTTACTATTAATAAAATAATATGAAAATTGAATGAGTACTTTTACTATTATTTTATTGAGATATATTTAATTCAAAGATTTTTTTATATGAAATGAATAATAAAATTCTTAATCTTATCATTTATTTTGGATAATGGATTGATTTCCTGAAATGTACTTCAATTTAAATTAAAAAATTATAGCATTTGAGTCAAACTTGCCATGTTTGCATTCTTTAGCAATATTAATTAAAGACAAATTTAAATTATATGTTTAAATGTATAACAAAGTAGCAAAGTAAAACAATATTTAAAAGAAAATTCCTCTGTTGACAAGTATTTATTTTATCAGTAGTACAAATGGATGATATAATAAAATTAAATTTTGATATTTTACTTTGGAATTGAAATAAATTTCGAGTGAAATATTAAATATTTCACTTAAAAGAAAGAAAATTTGTTGAATACCTTAACATATAAAATATTCTCATGTTTTAATTTTTTAAATACATAAAATGCTATTTTCTTACATTATTCTTGACTTTTCTCTTATCGCTAATACATTATGATCAAAACTTCAAAATACATAAAAATCTTGTCTTCAGAAAAATTACAAAGTTAGTTTTTGTTTATTTAATATTATATTGTCTCAAGTAATAAAATGATCATTTGTTTTAGAAATTCAAAATTTATATTACTTTTTAAAATTTTAAAATGATTTCTTGTAATATTTTATAAGTGAAATAGAATAATTTTATGTTGTTTCTCTGCAGGTTGTCATAGCTACAAATATTGCTGAAACATCATTGACAATAGATGGTATATATTATGTTGTTGATCCTGGATTTGTAAAGCAAAATGTATATAATTCTAAGACAGGAATGGATTCTTTAATAGTGACACCTATCTCACAAGTAAGCTGAGTATTCAATTTCGCTAAGTTTTTTTCTGTTCCTATTTACCTTTCTGTTCCTACCTTCCTAAGTAATCAAATTTTAATGGAATTGTAAAGTTGTGTAGGAATAATCTTTATATTTTACTTTGAATGTAAAATTCTTTTTGATGTTTTCAAAATAATTATATTCCAAATTCATACATGAAATGAATAAGAAACTATATTATTGATTTATATCACTAAATTGATTATATTACTAAATTTTATAAAATTTAGTTATATAATACCTCATATTTTTTAGAGGCATATATTTTTTGCTCATCACTTCTTGTTTATAATATATGGCTGTAGTGTTATTTATGTTAATGCACTAAATTAGATTTTGCTGAAAGCATTAAATAAAAAATCTTTTTCTTAATAAATTATATAAAGCATTTTAATTATTTGAAAAATTCATCGACATTTTTGTAGGTTAATAGCGTAATTAAGAATTATAAATAAAAAAAATAAAACAAATTTAGAAGAAAAAGTTAATTAGTTCCATGATGATGATGATGTTGTGGCCATGAAGTATGTGCAAAAATCCTAAATGTCCCCAAAGCTGTAGCACTGGCAAACTCTACAGCTTTATCTGTAAAACGAAGCTCCACAGGATCCTCTATGCTGATGTAAAAGAGCTTCTACAGCACTGTTGGACAGCTGAGGATGTGTTTTGGAGATATTGGATGTAATAATAATGCAAGAAAATAAAATTTTATGTATCAAAAAATTAAAACATGATAATATTTAGTTCCATTCTTAAAGCTTATATTATTTATCATTGTATAGATGTTAATATTTTTTCTTTCTTTTTTATAATGTGATTCATCTATCCAAGGAATAACTTCTATCCAAGGAATCATCTATCCAAGGAATAACTTTTTCTGTATAATTTTAATATTTCATGATTTAGTGGTTCCAAATTTTAAAAATAAAAGCAATAGAGAGAAATTGTTTTAATAATAGAAATAATTTCAAATATAATTAAAACTAGTTAAAATTGAACAAAAGATATTTGACCTACATTATTTACATTTCTTTATATTTTATTATAACCTTATACTGTCGTGAAGAGTTTTCTTTAAAATTGAATTGTGCTTCCTGTCATATTTCCTCTACATTTTAGTTATTTTTGTTTTCTTTTAACAAATAATGTTAGAGTATACATTTTTAATACTCTAATAGGCTCAAGCAAAACAAAGAGCAGGCCGAGCTGGCAGGACTGGACCTGGAAAATGTTATCGGTTATATACAGAAAGAGCCTACAGAGATGAAATGTTGACAACACCAGTACCTGAAATACAAAGAACAAATCTGGCTCATACAGTTTTGCAATTAAAAGCTATGGGGATCAATGATTTGCTCACATTTGATTTTATGGATACACCATCATCAGAAGTAAGTTTTTAGAAAAAAGAGAGAAAAAGCTGAATAATTTTTATTAAATTATATTTTTACCTAATATTTAAGAAATGTAATTTTTTTATTAATTGTATGATAATATTGCTGATCCTCCCAAAGCTTTTTCTCTCTTTTTTCTAAAAACTTACTTCTGATGATGGTGTA
>JAOUZG010030082.1:8574373-8584389 GCA_026289955.1 Argiope argentata
ATATATATATATATATATATATATATATATATATATATATATATATCACGCAAATTGCTGAAAAGTTTTAGACAAAAAAAGTTAACAAAGGTTAGTTTCTTACAAATTTTGCATTTAGTTATTGAGGCTAAATATATGGTAACAGTTATTATTATAATTTATTTTTACTATAATTCATTGTCATTGGGTTTTGCATTAATAATTCTATTTTATAATCAATTCAAGTAAAAAAAATTCAAACTTTATAAATATTTCTTCTTATAAGGATGTAATAATTATACAAATGTTGTGAAGCAACTATTTAATTAAAACAAAATTGTTTTCTTTTATTATAACTTTTTTATTCCATTAATTATATAATTATTTATTATTTTCTATATTTTAATGCTAGCTATTTTCCTTTTATTAACGTATTCTGGAATTCACCCATTTATAGTTTCTTCATAGCAAATGCTTTTTTAAACTTTCACTATAAATTTGGAACATTCTGATTGGTTAGCTATGCTCTAGAATGGATCAATCAATTCAGTTTTTGAAATGGCTGTCTTTATTAAATTATTTTGTATGATTTATCTCAAAAATAGAAGATGGTGGTGGTCAGATGACCATTGATGACTTTTTTGTGATAATAAACTTTTCTATAATAATGGGGGAAAATATGTAAAAATGAGTTTAATTGTTAAGGCAGGTAAGCTGTTTTCTTCATTTTTTTGTTTTGAATATTTTTTTTTTAATATCTAGGCATTTCTTCAATTTTCTGTATGGATATAGTTTTTTTTCCTTCACTATTTAAATTATTTTACTTTTATTTTTCAATCAACTTTGTATGCATTTTTTTGTAAACTATTCTATTTATCATTATTATTTTTTCTAACAGTCTCTCATAATGGCATTGGAACAATTACATTCTTTAAGTGCTCTTGATGATGAAGGACTGCTGACTCGACTTGGAAGAAGGGTAAGAAATTATGGCATTGGTTTCGGATAGTTGATAATTAATTTTCAACAATGAAACTAATTACATACTATGACAAAAAAATCAATAACAAGCAGATTTCAGTAATAAATTCCTGTTCGTTATTTCTAGCTATTTTTTATGATGATATTTATTTTTAATTTTTTTACTTCACGGATTCTTATCGTAATTAGTTGAAATTTTTTCTGATTATTATGAATCAAATTATAAATCGCTTTAAATTGTTAAACTTTATTGTTGTGTTTTACTTCATGAATTCTAATTGTAACTAATTGTAATTTTTTTCTGATTATTATGAACCAAAATATTATCCACTTAAAATTGTTACACAATATTTGTACAAATGAAGCAATGTATGTTTGAGTTATCAATTTTATTTATAAAAGGAAATGTCCAAAATTATTATTATTTACTTTTTTTTAAATTTTGAATTCATTTTGATTTCTGTAATCCTAGATGGCTGAATTTCCCATGGAGCCCAATCTTTCAAAGATGCTTATCATGTCTGTTCACTTGGCATGCAGTGAAGAAATCCTCACTATAGTTTCAATGTTGTCGGTACAAAATGTATTTTATAGACCGAAGGTAATTTATCTTGATTTTGATATGCTAGTCAGTTGTGACTGATTAAGAATTTTTGGGAATTAACATATGCTCAGATTATTGAAAAAAGAACAGTATCATATTGATTTTTAAATTGGGAATGTAAATGTCCAGTTTATTAAAGTCTTTTTTGTAGTCTAATTATTAGTTTTCTTAAGATGACCAGGGTGATTTAATTATATTAACTTAAATGTCTCTAAGTGTTTTTTTTAAACGAGTGTTTTTTTTTCTTAAATGTCCCTAAGTGTTTTTTTTAAACGAGTGTTTTTAAAACAACAACAACAACTTTGTTAATGGATTAGAATCGCACTTTTCTATCATAATTAATAGTGATTTTGATGTTTAGCATTACAACCCTTAAACTCATTGGTTTATTACAGCTGACATTTTTTTTTATTGGAGAGTATTTTAAACTAGTAAATGAATCTTGGCAATCAATCCTTTAAAAACACAAAGCTATTATTATACTATCTAGTTTATGCTATTAAATGTGTAGTTAGTTATCTTTTGTGCAAAAATTATTGATTTTTTAAATTAATAATAATGTTGCTTTTATTTTCTAACTTTTTTTTGCTTACCTCTTTATTTTGGAATTTTACATAGAAATAAATATAACATTTTTTTGTAGGATAAACAAACTTTAGCAGATCAAAAGAAGGCTAAATTTAATCAACCAGAAGGAGATCACTTAACTTTACTAGCTGTGTATAATTCCTGGAAAAGTAACAAGTTTTCTAATGCATGGTGCCATAAAAATTTTGTGCAGATACGAACTTTAAAGCGTGCTCAGGATATTCGAAAACAATTATTGGGAATTATGGACAGGTAAATGTTTTTTTAAAAACTTAAGTATGCTGTTAATTAAGTGATATTTTTAAAGACTGCCCTTTTCCATAATTTTGAGATACGAATCTAATTTTTACTTCATATAAATATTTATGTGTTTCAAGATTATTATAAATAACAACAATCTGATTTTTTCATTATCCTGAGCCTTTGACTCATTTAGATCATTTTATGGTTATTCACAATTGTGACAGGAATTCTATTTACAAATACTGTGCACAAATATTATTTTTAAAGTGATAGACTTCATTTGAAGGTATTTTTTTCTCATGAATACATTATTTTATATGCTCAGTATATGTAAAAAGATATGGATGCCAAATCAATAAATATGATATGGATCAATAATTTAGAAGTAATCTCTAGGAAAAAAATAGCAAATTAAGTTTATTTATGATTCCAAGTTTGAAGTTCGATTTACCTAGTGTTTTTTGAATTTTTTTATGACTTTGGATGTGATTATTTTTAAACTATTGATCTTTGGGGTATTTATCAATTTGGCATGAGCATTTTCCTACATATACTTAGCATATAAAATAGTGTATATTATGGAAAATACTTCTTAATAAAATTTATCATTTTGCAATTAATATTTGTAAATAGAATCTCTGTCTTAATTGTGAATATACATAATATAATTTAGCAAAATTAGCACTGACTCAAATACCCATGATAATGAAGAAGTGGGATGATTGTTAATCATAGTAAACTTGAAAAATATAGATACTGTATATTTCATGCAAATTCGAAAGCATGGGAAATTATTGTAATATCTTGATAAGGTAGTGACTCTTCATGCTACAAATTTATTTGAATGATAATACTGTGTCTCACTTTTACAAAATTTTGAAGTGTATCTAAAGACATTCAACAATTCTTGTTCCAATTCAACAATTTTCTTGTTAAAAAGAAAAAAGGACACATTATATAATTATATATTTATTTGAATACTTTTTTCACGTTCAGAACTTTTTTGCTGGTTGTCAAGAATAAAATAATAAAATTTATGAATTTTGAAATTATATTTATTCCTATTTTTTTTTTTAAAAAATGTGTGTCATTGGAAAACTATTTTTTTATTTAATGATTTTTGATTGATTTTATTAAAATTTTTAATGAATTTTCTGTTGTGTTCTGTTGTCTTCATATAAAGAAATTTCTTTCACTGTTTTTCAATAAATATAGCGATAAAATTTATGCATTTCAAAACTATTTATATTTTTAATTTTAAATAATGTATTAAAATTTGAAAAGATTTATTTTTTATTTATTATTAAGTGTTTGTATTTAAATCTTTTATAAATTTTCTTTTGTTTAGGCATAAACTGGATGTTGTGTCTTGTGCTAAAACCACAGCCGGCGTTCAGAAAGCTATTTGCAGTGGATTTTTTCGGAATGCTGCAAAGAAGGATCCTCAAGAAGGCTATCGCACCTTGGTGGATGGTCAAGTTGTGTACATTCATCCATCCAGTGCACTCTTCCATCGTCAACCAGAATGGTTTGTGTTACATTTTATAACAAATAAGCAATTATAATCTATTTCTTATTCTTTTTATTTAATGTTATTACAAATTTTCAATCAAACATTCATTTTTTTCCTTTTAAATATATTATTTGAGATTTTCACTTTTTTTGCTAACAAAAAATTGTATCCAATTTTTAGTAATCAATAGTAGACATTTGGTTTTGCAATGATCTTTGCACTGTTTGCTTGTTTTTAATTTAAGTTGTTTGGAAAAAGTCCAGTTTTTACATCTTTATTGACATAACTTACTAAGAACACAATCAGCCTTTATGATTGATGACTTTGGTATTTGTTTATTTTTATGCTGATGATTGCTTGCCAAAATTTGTAAATTTTTTGCAATAGTTTGCATGCAATCTTTCTCTGATTTTCGTTGAAAAAACATCGCATCACATGTTTAATGTAACTTAGTGATCTTGGCATAATCTGAAAATTGTCGCATATATCTGGGACTGCTACTATTCTTGGGGCAATTTTGTAATTTTTTTTTGTTTAAAGGAGCATAGTGATCTTGGTATAATTTGAAAGACTTCAAGTTAACTTATGGACCATAAAAATAAGCAAGTATTTTGACTTTAAAAAAATAATACCATGTTTAACATCAGTAATAATACCATATAAATCAACAATAAAATAAATAGCATATTGAACATCTAATGTTTCTGCTCGTCCTTGTTACATTTGGCATTAAGAGTATAAAAGTTGTATCATTTTATGCTGCCACCTTGGGTGTGGGACATAAGCATTCTCTTACTTTGGTTTTTTATGTTACTGCTAATTATGACTAGACAATTAATAGATAATTATGTAATCAAACCTTAAATTTTCCAATTAATATGTCTTTGTTTTTACTAATAACTTACAAATGCATATAATTTGCTCTTCATACATGATCAATAATAATGTCAGAAATTCCTCATTTGAGGTTTGGTAAGTTCAGTGGTCAATAAAATATTTCATTGGTATTATTGTTTCTTCCACAGGGTAGTGTACCATGAGTTAGTGCAGACGACCAAAGAGTACATGCGAGAAGTAACGACCATTGATCCCAAGTGGATGGTGGAATTTGCCCCTGCCTTCTACAAGTTTGCTAACCCCACCAAGCTCAGTAAGCAGAAGAAACAGCAGAGATTGGAACCCCTTCACAATAAATATGAAGAACCTAATGCTTGGAGAATATCCAGAGTTAGGAAGAGGAGGAATTAATTATATGTTTTTGTAAACTATGTAAATACTGATTGTTGATTCATGAAAAAGATATGTGGTTTTAAAAATGTTTTTAAGCTTTTTTTCTTCTTATTATTGTTAGTAGCTTATTTAGATTTGAAATCAGTAGAGCTTATTAAAAAATCTACATATGTAATTTTTGAATACAATTTTTTTTTCAAAATACCGAGTATTAGTTTTCTTTTGTTTTTCTCAAACTGCTTCTGTTATGAATTTTTTTTGTAACTAAATTGAACTAGTTTAATTACTTAAAGATTTCCAGAAAAAAATTGTTTCATAAAAGTTTATATATATATAATTACAAAAGAAGGAAAATTATTACAAATAGTTTTAAAAAAGGTTTAAAAATTAGCCAATTCCATTTTTAAAAAATAGTAATGGGAGTAGTCTCTAACAAAACTTCCATTTGATTCTCTAATAAATATATTTGATTATTATTAACTAGCCGCCTTTGGCGACCAGTCGGTTCGCCAGTATTAATGCTCTCTAAAATTTTCATATAATATTTTATGTAGCTCTGTCTCATAACAGGTTTTTCACCAAAATATTTTTAAACCAAACAAATTTTGATAATCATTTAATTCATTTAGAGTATTATTTTCTTCAGATGTTCTGTTCATTGTACTACTCATCTTTCTGTTTCTTTCCTAACAATGATTGTCCCGGAATTGATATTTTACTTAAATGGTGGAGGGAAAGGTCTAAAATTCTACGTTTTTATAGAATTATGAGATTCAAATTTTCATAAATGTAAACACACTAAACAAATAAAGACACAATTGGTTTTCAAGAGATGCGAAAGTTTAAAAACAGCTCGGAAAATGCCGCGCACAGACGAAATAATATTGAAACACACACATCCTTCTTTTCTTTTCTTCTTTTTTTTTCTATCCTTTTTTTCTTCACTAATTTTGTTTCTACAAACCCTATTTTCACTTTGTTATTCTTTTTTTTTTCTTCCCTGCCCAAATTTTATTCTGAGCAAGCATAGATTAAATATTCATACAGACTAATAATAAAAGCAGCTATTTTCTTTCTTTTTTAAACATCTCGTCATCTATAAATGAAAACCAACTGACTTCGCGTATTTCTTTCTAAACAAATCATAATTTATTACTTCCTGCTATCTTACTCAGATGGGTGGGGGATGGAAATGAAGATTTTTGGCGGGTTAGTAAGAAAAGTGTCGTTTTAAGTATTTTCCACGCAGTTTTTTCATTTTTTCTCTTCATAAGAACCATCCTCGTGTCTTAACGAAAATATTTTTTAAAAAATTAGCCGAATCGGTCGAGCCGTTTTCCAGTTTTGCGCTTAGCAACGCATTTCGAGCTGCATTTTTATTATAATAGATTGCATGCCATTGGTTGAAAATAGAATTAAAGGAGCCTATTACAATGTGATCTTTAGTGGGTAATCACTAGAATTTTATTAATACACAAGTATCAGAAAACCAAATGTGGATTTTGGATGCTAATTAAATTTCTGACAGGTTAAAATTGAAAATCAAACTACAGTTGAAATCACATCCTACTATTGAAAATACATTTTGGCATAGAATCATAAATGAAATACCCAATTTCATATGTTCAAAGCATTGCATTTGCGATTGATGCTACACATGGGGATCAAATTTTATCTTTTTAACTCTACATTTTGAAATTATCAAGCTCAAATCTACTTGAATATCCAGACAGACAGATCTCTTCTAAAGGAATTTTGTTTAAAATTTGATAAAAATCTACAAATTTTGAACAGAGACCAATACCTAATTTGATCCAACAAGTTCAAAGTATATTTGTGTTACTAGATTCAAAGATGGAAAAACCAATTCCAAAATGTGCTTTTCTGAGTCAAGGAAGCTTGAGGCTTGGAGATTCATGAAATTTTCGACTTTGTTTTTTATGAAGATTATGCTTTCTTTTTGATTAATTTTTCTCTCATTCATAAACATTTCTATTTAATTCCAATCATCGATAAAAGAATTTAAATTAAAAATTTCCTTTTTTTTTGTTTGTAATATTCTTTCATAGTTTTCTTGTAATATTTTTCAAATTTTACGTCTTGGCACTTATTACTTTTTTTTTTTCATTCACTTTCATTCTATATTTGATACACTCATGTCCATAAATTAAGAATAATTCAGGATCACACTGAAATCGAACTCTTAAATACCAATATCACCCGTAAAATGACTACAGACATCTTCAAAAATCATATGCCAATTGGAGGAGACGACCAGACACAGATAGTATGCCTCAATGATGAAAGTGTAAGAGAGTGATGTATAAGGAATACAGGCAATGAAATAAAATGGTTCGCAAGCGCTTTATAAGCTTACGTACATATATGTTTTTTTCAGTGCAATAACCACACAATCATGACACGGATGCATTCAGAGGATTTTTTTAATTGACAGAATTACCAGCTTTCTGGAATATGGGTGTGTACCCAACTGGAAATATCAGATGAACTTGGAATCGCCCAGAGTGTCGTCTCCAGACTTTGGCAACGATTCCATGATGATGAAGTGAGTAGACGTTACGGCTCAGGTCGCCCCCCCCCCCCAGTTAAAACGCCGAATGAGGACTGGTATTCGACATTTTCTGCCAAAAGAAATAATCATAGCACAACATCAGACTTGTCCCGTCAGCTCACTTTAACCACTGGTACTGCAGTTTCAAGGCAGACCGTGTACAGACGCTTAGGGCAGATTGGTTTATATGCTAGTAGCCCTGACTTGAATCCAGAAGAGCATGCGTGGGACATGTTTGGCGGACTAGTTGCAACCCGTCAATCAGCTCCTACATGTCTACTGGAACTTTAAAGAGCATTTCATGATAAGTGGTGTAATATTCCCAAAGATTAGATCGATAATTTGATATCCAACATGCCCAGGCTCTGTATTGCATCGTCTGGGAGGCATACTATGTATTAACTATCATACCAACCATGTAATATTGGTTTTCTACAATAGTTTCTTTTTCTTTTTGTAATTTTTTCCCTGAAAGCAAAAAAAAAAAATAATCAAATATGTAACATGGTTTTTGCTTTTTACCTTTTGTTTAACAAATAGGCTTTACAAATTAGACCTATTTGTTTTACTTCTGACTCTTTCTTTTTATCATGTCAGAACATACTGTTGTTTTTGAGATGAGGTTATAAAAATTTTAATCCGTAGACGAAAAAGGAACATTTCATTATCTGCACGAACATCTCAAAAATCAGTTTTTAATAATGCGTTACCATTGCATTTACAAAAGCTCTGATAAAAATTAAGTTAATGACTACAGCAAATAAAACCTAGAAAAATGTCATTTTGAGCAAGTGATTATATGAAATGAAATAAACAGGAAATGGGATATTTTTTTAAACAATCAATGCGAGACACAGTTTTTTGGATCGTTTACAGTACTAAAGTGACTCATTCAACGAAACGATTAAAATGAATAAAAATATAATTTAACTCGCACGAGCACATGGTACTGACCGTTCAAGAAATTATGTTTCGGCATGATACATTGAAATATGCATAGCAGATTTCATTTTAATCTTTTTTCTGTACTTGCATTAGCCTGAATTTATTGACATGAGTGTATATTTTTGCATTAGTGTTTTCAATTTTTTCCCTTAGAAGAATTTTTAAAAGTTTGGTTCGTGTTTTTACAACCTGTTCAACAATATGTTAATACAAGAATTGACAATATAATTTTGCAACAATAAACAAGAATGATTATTCTCGCATGTTTTAAAATGAAGGACTTTTTTTTACCCCCATAGACAATAAAAAAGCAAAGTTTTTTCCCTTATATATTTGAGAAAAAACATTTCTCCTTATTTATAAGGAAATATGCAATTGCATTCATTCACACTTCTAAAAAATTCTTCTATATATTAATATCATCTTCCATATCCATTTATAAGCAGTAGACACAATACCAATAACTACATCATTTGGAATCTTCAACTCTCCCTTATCTAAATATTTTATTTGAGCCAAGAAACTACTTTCTTTTGGGTCTATTATTTTTTTCTTCTTAAATTTCATTCATTCTATCAAAACTAGCATTTACTCAATAACCTGATATATAACATAATTTTTTTTGGATTTCCAAATCCTCTAAATTATTTTCATGATTTAATGGAAACTCTTATTTTGAAAAAAAAAGTTTTTAGTATTTTGTCCATTTCTTCTCTTTTTCCATTCGAATTAGTCGCCAAAATTATCCCGGCAGACTTAGTGAAAATGTTATATTCGTACCAAATATCGATTTTTCATTACTATTGTTCATCATGAAAGGCTATCACAGGCTTATCTAAGAACCATAACGTTATTTGGCAACTGGGGAGGGATTGCATTGTATATTTTATTAAAATATATGTTTTTAAAGCACTACTAGAGTTATTTTGGGACGGACTTCAAAATTTTGAACTGCGGTGAGATGAGATGGACGACACCTTAGCTGTCAATACTCTTCCAAAATTTCGCACCACACCAGAGGGAGGACATTTTAATGTGCATCAGACCCGCTTAAACGCCGGTTCATCGATAGAATCGGGTTCTGAATCTCAAACCCTACGATTCCAAATCCGAGATACCAGCAGGCCCCCGTGGCACAACCATCGATAGACAAGGCCAGAGTATTTATGTCAGAGAAGGTTGTGAAATCTCACGGAATGGTGATACGAGTGGATGTGAATTTGGGGGTGGAGGGGGAAAATATCACTAGGTCACCGTGGCACAACCACCGATATACAAGGACAGAATATTTATGTCACAGAAAAGTGTGAAATCTCACCGGATGGTGATACGAGTGGGTGTGAATTTGGGGATGGGGGGAA
>JAOUZG010030082.1:8645952-8669571 GCA_026289955.1 Argiope argentata
AGAAGATACCAAAAGCATATTGCATGTTCAGGTCAAAAAGGCATATTAGTCCAGTTAATGATTAGAAGATTCAGAAGTTGATACTACCCGAAATCCGGCTCCAATAGGCATCTTAGCACAGAAAATGAGTTAATAAGTAGAAGATGCAGAAATCATATTGAACGTACAGGTCAAAAAGGCATATTAGTTCAATTAATGAGCAGAAGGTACAGAAGTTGATACAACCCGAAATCCAGCTCTAAAAAGCATCTCACACAAGGAATATGGTTAGGGTTTCCATCCCCGATCGTCAAAACATTAAGTCCAGAGTTACGTCGTTTGTTCTGAAGTGCGGGAAATTTTCCGGGAAGAGCTTTAAGTAGTAATGAGCACGATGGCAAATCAGCCATTGAGGTTGCTTGAATGAAGGCGGGCGTGTCAGATAGCAGTTTCTCTGTACGTTGTAGGTGCGGCTTAAGGCGAGGTGAGTTCTCTCAAGATTCCTCTACAGAGGGTGCGTGGAGGATGGGGTAGGAAGGATTGAGGGATTAACCAATTAAATTGCGAGAAAGCTCATGAGAATTTTTGAAGAAAAATTTGATTTTTAATATGATTTGGGACGAACAAAAATGGAGCGATAATGCAAATTAGACAAAAAAATTAAAGTTAAAACTAAAGTAAAATAAATCTGGGTCTCCTGGTTTTAGGGTTTGCTGTGTAATTTTCTATTTCTTTTATAGCTGGGTTATCAGTATTTTCAAGGTCAGTGAAGAATTTAGTAGTGATTTTTTTTTGATAAAATCATTTAATGGTGAAAGATTTAGAGCGTGTCGGATATCGTCATTCCTCATGAACCATCTTGCTTTTGTGATTTGTCTGAGAATAATGTTTTGGCACCTGTCAATGATATTAAGATTGCTTTTTGCAGCACATGCCCAAACAGGGCTTGCATATGTTAAAACAGGTCTGATAATAGCAGTATAAATAAGCACTTTGTTTTCTTTAACACATTTCTGTATTCCGAGCTATTAGGGGGTAAAGCTTACGCGAATTATGTATGAATTTGGATTTAATAAAATTAATGTGTGCTTTCCAGGTTAAACTTTTATCCATAACAATGCCAAGGTATTTTGCTTTCTGAGACCAGGGGACTATTGTGTTATTAATTTTAATGTTGAATTTTGATTTTTTATTTCTCTTCGTGAAGAAAACAGCTTCGGTTTTCGATGCGTTTATGGCTCTTTTCCACTCGTGGAACCAGCCTTCAAGGATTTGTATATGTGTGTTTAGTGCATGAGTGATGTATATGGTATTTCTGTTTCTTGCCAGCAACGCTGTATCATCTGCGAAAATATAGAGTTTAGTGTTAATATGTTGCGGAATATCGTTGATGTATATGGAGTAAAGGGTGGGGGACAGTTTTGCCCCTTGTGGCACACCTGCCTGAATGGAGCGAAGTTCTAAAAAAGCATCTTAGCTCAGAAAATGAGTTAATAAGTAGAAGATACAGAAGTTGGTGGTACTACATGAAGTGTAGCTTTAAAATGCATATTAACTCATCTTACAAAACACCTCACAATAAGTTTAATGGTAGTTTGGTAACTCAGAGCGTAGAACAGGCTTAGTGCGTATCCAACAATCCCTATTTTTGAATCTCTCCTCTGCACAGCTCGCGTTTCCTTTTCTTTCTTCTTTCGTTTCTTTCTAGTTAGCCATAATAAGGTTCAAGTTTTAGTTTCATGCTGTTCCGACAAAATTTACCTTCTTAAATCTTCTTACTTTGTTTTATTTTATTACAAACCCAGTTACTGAAGAATGGGCAATAATTTTTACATACAAGTTAACCCATTCTCTGCCAGCCACGAATATACTCGTGATTGTCAGGTTGCCACCCATTGCCAGCACGAATATACTCGTGATACTTTCAACATATTATAATGTACACCTTTTTGAACTTGCAAACTTTTTATGGCCACAAAACATAAATATACAAAGGTAAAAACTTGAAAAAAAGCTAGAAATAAATTCTTTTTACAAAAATTCTACTTTATTTAACCCATTCGCTGCCAAGCCTAAATTGTATGAGGTTATTCCCATTGCCCAACCACGAGTATACACGAGTTTGATTTTTATACATGTAAATGATTATTTATGACAAAATATGTGTATTTATTTTGAAATAATGAAACTTAGATAAATAATAACACTCAACACAGAAATGGCAATGGGAATAACCTCATTCAATTTCGGCTTGGAGGCGAATGGGTTAAATAATTAAAATTTAAAATTTTGGAATAGTTAGAAACAAAACTGTTTTTTTTTAACTTTCTTGGAAATGTAATATGGAATAAATATAGTAATTGTAAAAAAATTCGAACGCAAAAGTTCGACGAATCTCCCTGAGCTTGAAAAATGTCCGTTCTATGTCCATCTGTCTGGCTGTGACAAAGTAATAGACTATGTGAGATGGACGGTTTAAATTTTTTATAAGCACCAAATTTCTATAACATTTTCAGTAAATTTTATTCAAAGGAAATCCGTCTGTCCGGATGTTCGAATACCAGTTAAAAACATATTTGATAATTACAAAACAATGAAAGCTTTATAGATAAAATTCAGTACATAGATTCAACATTTATAATGAAGATAAATGTTAAATTTTGAGTCGAATCCAACCATGCAATAATCATCTGTTGATCTGTACTTTCAGAAACAAAGAGAGCTTTATAGATAAAATTCAGTACATAGATTCAACATTTATAATGAAGATAAATGTTAAATTTTGAGTCGAATCCAAACACGGAATAATCATCTGTTGATCTGTACTTTCAGAAACATGAATTTTTTACGCGCATCGAGTTTGAAGATTTCTATAAAATTTTCAATAAATTCTATTTAAAGGGAATCCGTCTGTCCGGATATTCGAATACAAGTTAAAAATATATTTGATATTTACAAAAAAGGAGAGCTTTATAGATAAAATTCAGTACATAGATTCAACATTTATTATGAAGACACCTGTTAAATTTTGAGTCGAATCCAACAACGGAATAATCGTCTGTTGATCTGTATTTTCAAAAACATGTAAATGTGATAATTCAAAAGCGCATGACTTAAATATATCAAATTTGGTATGGCCAATGTGACTCAAATGTAGTTACTCATCAAATTTTTTGTTTTAATTGTTTGGGAAGTGTAAATTCGATTTTCGGGTACTATTAAATTTATGCCAGGGATTAATAGCCAAATGACTAGCCAATGAAGAAATGATCGATTCAATAAAAATGCCATAAGTTGAAATTTTTGAACTATTGTACTCCAATGCAAAGACAAGGATTCTCTAAGTTTATTAGAGACTGCCATATAAATTGAGAAAAAGTACTAACGCTGGTTATGAACTGTTTTGTAATTGTATTCCTAGTGATTTTTTTGCAGCACTAATGACAAGTCGTCACCGATTCATGCAATCATAAGCTGAACAGTATGCTATGCCATTGCATTCAGGGCTGTATATGGTCTATTATTTAACTTATCTCACCTGATGCTCTGACCACCTAAACTCATGCAGGAAACTTTGCTTTGGAATCTGTAGAATATGCACGGCTCATGACACTTCTTCCCAACATCGGTTACTAGAAAAGAAATTATCAAGTGTTAACGCATAAAGATATAAAGTAAAATTTCTAAATAAAATATACTTATGAAAACTATATTTATCTATTCTCTTTTGTTAGGATATAGATATATGTATTCTTATTTTTTACAATATGGTAAAATAAAGAATTCAACTTTTTATGTTGTAAAAATACTTATGACAAATGATAAATATACTTATGATTATTTTTAGTACTTGTTTTAAAAATGCAGCCGTATTGGACATAATGTCATTATTTACCTCTCTGTTGTTAGGATGTATGCATACACATTCTTATTAATTTTAAAATATGAAATAGTAAAGATTTGCTTGATTTAACTTTTTGATATAGTAAAAATACTTAGGATTACTGATGAATATACTTACGATTATTTTTAGCACTTGCTTTAAAAATACAGCCATATTGGTCATAAGGTCCACAGATTCTTTTAGAATTAGAATCTATAAAAATAAAGTTCACAATAAGAAAAACACACACTTTTTCTATAAACACATGATTAAAAGAAACACAAAAGATGGCTTAGTTGTTGTTATTATTAGTGGCACTTGCCATGGACAAGCATCGCCGAGGCATCAACGAATTTTAAGCCGAAACGAGCGTCTCTTGTTTTGAAGTAGCGCCAGCTGGGCCAGGAGTACGACTTAGCTACTCACTGATCACATTCGCTTGCACAAACCCTTTTAATAAGAAGGAACAATCACACACCTTACAGTAGAACACAGAAGAACAACCATTCCCGAACAGGAACTCAAACCCTGGACCCCCAGCTCTCGGGAAGACTAGCTACCCCTGTGCCAAGACGTCGGCTAAATGATGAAATGTGATTGCGTTTTTCTACAAAAGTTTACATGTAGAATTACAATAAAATGGAAGCTTTATTGAAATGCAGTTGAATTATAGTTATTTTCTAGCTTAAGCTGTCTTTATCTAATTGAAAAAAGACTATATACATAGTAGGCTTTCTTGAAGCAAATATAAAGTTTCAGAATGAGAGCAGTTTTATGGATGTGTGGACGAGGGTGAGACAATAATCAGTAAGATTAAGGTTAGGGTACCGAACTATAAGAACTGGCTTTTCTATATATTTGAAAAATTAGAAATTTTAAAGAAACTTCTATAATTCATTGATAATTAAGTGGCTAATTTTGAAATCTCATTCAAGTCAAGAATTCTTCCATGAAACAAAAAGTTTGTAGCTAGTGAAGGTCGCGGTACGAACTTGCGACGTTTGGGCCTGTAGCCGAGTATCATACCGATCGAGCAAAAGGGACCCTTCAGCTCGAAGGATATTATCTGGCTTATAAGGCTGACGCTACAAGTTTAAGGATTGGACACTCAATTACTGTTCACCTACAATGTACATTGACCATGACCACATTAAATGCATCGGATTCGAACAACCACCAACTATTATGGAAGTGTGGAGAGGATTTGAACATCACTTGATTATGGTTTAAAATTATGAGGTTCGTTGAAAAAGTATTTTGCACTTTCGATACGAGATGTTTACCTATATAAGTTAAGCTAAATGTATTCTATTAGACATTATATTACTAGGAATTTCATGGATTTTCTGAAATTTTGCCGTATTCTTAACTTATGCCAGCGCAGAAATTGATGAGCCTTACATGAGTTTTTAGAAAAATCTGAACAGCTACAGGTTTTCATTTAGAGGATACCTCTTAGGTGTCTAACATCGAACATTTTGTTAAAGTGGTGCAAACGTTCTGATGGTTAAAGTGATTTAGTAACGGTATAATTCGTTATTTTTTCTGCCATTTTTTGTACTACATTTTAAGAAAATATGCTGGCTTAAAATTATTGAGTTTTAAATAGCTCTCAAAAATAAATTGAAATCTTTATGTTAAAATGGACTAATTTAACATAAAGATTTCAATTCTGCTCTCTACTCGCTTATGCTCGCCAACCCACTCCCCACAGAAACTGCTAGTGCAGTTGCTCTCGGATCGCTTTGCTCGGCTGCCTTCTACTAAACCGCTTTAGTCTAGCAATAGATATATACAGATTCTATTTTGGTACTTACGTATTAGACCGTCAACGCCAACGGTTTAATAAATCATGAGAGATGGATTAAAATTTGGCGATAAGCCACCGAAACAAAAATGATGGACGTTAGTTAAGGTTTGAACAATTTTTTTAAATAATGGACGATTTTTTGCCATTATTGGCACTTTAGAAACTCGTTGGTAGCGCCTTCAAATTTGGCGATAAAGATCGTCTGTCTAATATGTAAGTACCCAATTTAATCCAAAATACGATAAAACAGTGAAAAAAATGTAAAGCTAAATGAACATTCTCAAAAATCACATGCATAAAAGCTCTATGTAAACACAAACAATAGGAATTAAATAGTTATATATATCCCCTAAAGAAGCAATTTAAAAAAAATGAGCTTTTCTCACGATGTTTCTAATTTGAGAACTATACCATAGAAATAAAAATTAAAAAATGATATTTACAAGAAAATAAACTGTTTGAATGTAGCTATATTCAAATTCAGTCCATTCCAAAATAAGATAAAACAATAAAAGAAATAAACATTTTAAGGCAAAAAAAAATCGAAAATTAAACCTAATTTTCCCCTTGGAAACAGCAAGGGATAGACCATCGATACCACAGCATTGGTTTAGTGGAGAAATATTTTTGAATCTATTACCTACAGGATAAATACAGATGTCCCGATTAGGAGGTGATTCACCATTATCTCCACAAAATATCGCTGCAATTTGTTCTTTGTAATAGGTTCGTTACATTCGTTATATACGTTATATTCGTTGGAAGTTACTTCTCTATTAGCCAAGCGCAAGCAAAAAATTGCTGAATAATGTAGAATTCCGCCAAATTTCTTACAGTGATTTTAAAGCGAAGAATCGCCAAATGATTCAGAATTCCTATTTTCTCCTCAATGAGACAGTCAACTAACAGAATTGCCGCATTTGGGCTAAAGAAAACCCTCTGATGCAAACTGAAATTCCCGTATATTCTTCAAAGGTGGATGTACTGAGTGGGTTTGCAGAGTGGCATTCACCCATGAGCCATTCTTCTTTGAGAAAATAACCACCTGTAGTCCTGATGTATGTTTCGTTACGGACCATTGGTACCATGAATTATTGCAGAGGTTTGTTTTGCTGCAACTATAGTATAGGCAGGTTACCAGATAAATTATTTTCCTGCAGGATGATTGTCAGATTTCTGGCACAGAGTAGTGGGTCTTCCTCGTGTTCTGTGAGTCCCGGGTTCTAGTCCCGGTTTGGGCATGGTTGTTCCTCTGTGTTCTATCTGTGAGAAGTGTGGATGTGCCCCCTGTAAAGCGTGTGGGTGTGTGTTTCATCCTCATATGAGCTAGAAGTCAGACTTCTGCCCTCGGGTGTTCAGGGGTCCATACCCTCAGAAGATACTGCAATCCTCTTTCCGTGGTAAAAAGCGGACACGATATCCTCATTATCATGCAGAATGATGAGCCATTACATACCTACAAATCCGTCTAGGCGCTATTGAACCAATGCTAAACAGACTAAAGTTTTATTTGTCGCTTCCTTCGCAATCCATGGCCTCTAAGATTGTCGTATTTATATCTGTGTGATTTCTGGTTATAGAGCCAATTAAAAAGTCTAGTGTGGTGGAAAAACTGGGCCGTTGAATGACTTAAATAGTTACATCAGATCAATTAGGATCTGCGGCTGAACAAACCGTCCATCGACTTGACATTTTGCAGGTGAAGGAAGGTGCTCACATAAAGCACCTTAACTACATCATACTCTACACGATTAACAACTGCTGCTCATGTATAACTTTGTCCTAATCTGTTCTTTTTTTGACCAAACGGATCTGTTTTTTTTCTCAGACATTGAACTGTTATTTTCTCCTTAAGAGGTTATACTTATTGTGATTCAATGACAAGGTGATCAGAAACTAGTTAATAAATATTAATATTTTTACTGTATTCCACCTTGGTCGTTTATTGTATTACATTAAAGGCACCTTCTGGTTGGAATTTTGGAACCCTTCTACGAATTCCATGAACGCATCTCGTGTATAGTTTGTAAAACCAAATTTTGTTGCAATTCCTTCACCCATTTGGGTTATAGTCTCCTTTTTATAGAGGAAGTTTCATCATACTCCCCACATACATACACCCATATTTTTCCCACACCAATTTAAGATTTTTTTCCAGCTTTATTACAATCCCTTTCAACCCCAAATCTTATAAAGTTATAACCCAATTTTATTATAACCTTTAATATCTGTGTGGTGCAAAATAAATAGGCACTACTCAAAATGCATCGAATGATCACCTGCGAATCACCTGCTATATGGTTTGACGATTGAAATTGCCAAATAGAGGAAATTTTTTCACTTTGGCGAGCTTTTTGGCGCCGTAAAAACCGGCAAGTATCGAGAATACTTTAATTAATTTACAGCAGGCATTTCAAAATAAAACTAGGGTCTATAAAAGTACTTACCAGCCTGTAATAGTGGCGTGCATTTGCAGGTATCTTTCTGGTCTTGGAAAGTCAACAAAGAGAAACATGCCTTATGTGAGAAGCGTTCACTGCCTAATAAGGTAGGACAATTGGTCGATCCCCCGTGCCAAGCGGTGTGCAAAGCTGTGCGTTGTCTCTGTTGAAAAAAGATATGTACTTTTATTTAAATATAAATTATGGCAACTAAAAGGAAGGAAAAAATAATACTCCATTAATAAAACATCCATTTTCCATTAATAAATAATAGCGTTTAGTTTCCATTAATAAATGATGGAAAATAAAAGGAAGAAAACAGTAATAACTCATTAATAAAATTGCTCTTATCCATTAATAAATGATGGAGTTTAGTTTCCATTAATAAAATTTAATGGAAACTAAACTCCTTTTTTTAAATTCCCTTAATAAATCTTGGAAACTAAATGGACAAAAAAACTAATACCACATTAAAGAATGTAATTTAATCTAATTCGTTTGCAATTAACTCGCCTTTATTTAATAACTAATACTTTAAGCATAATACATACGTAATATAATAAACATAATGACGAAGTTTTCATCTTTTAGTTACGAGATATTTTCAAATTACCCTTTTCAATTAATAAATGTTGGAGTTTAGTTTCCATTAATAAAATTTAATGGAAACTAAACTCCTTTTTTTTAAAAAAAATTCCATTGATAAATGATAGAAACTAAAAGGAAGAAAAAAGTAATACCACATTAATAAAATGTAATTTAATCAAATTCGTTTATAATTGATAAGGCTTTATTTAATAACTAATGCTTTAAGCGTATTAAATATGTAAGATAATAGACTATAATGACGAAATTTTTCATCGATTATCTACGAGATATTTTCAAATTACCCATTTCAGTTAATAAATGATGGAATTTAGTTTCCATTAATAAAATTTAATGGAAACTAAACTTCTTCGTTAAATTCCATTAATAAATGATGGAAACTAAAAGGAAGAAAAAACTAATACCACATCAAAAAATTGTAATTTAATCAAAATCATTTATAATTAACTAGGCTTTATTTAATAACTAATGTTTTAAGCATAATACATATATAAGATAATAAACTATAATGACGAAATTTTTCATCTATTAGCTCCGAGATATTTTCAAAATCATTTATTAAAAAGATAATCTGAGAATTCCAAATACGAAGTGGAAAGGTTTGTATGAATATTTAAGTGTTATGCGATCTTGTCTTTTGAGTGCATTTATTTTAATGCATCTTATTTTTATGTTTTATTTACAAGGTGGCATCACCAGTCTATAAAATGGATTTTTATTAAAAGCAATAATAATAGCAATTGAATAACAATTATTTTTCTTTAATGTTATACAGTTTTTCGAAAATAATTAGTAAAATTTATTTTCCGTTGTAACATAAATTGTATATGTTGAATTAATAATTGATACATTAAAAGTTTGGGACTAAATTATTATGGTGTAGTAAAATAAATCAGATTCATACTTGTTACTGTTCATTAGAGTTTTAAAATCTCATTCTGTTATAAAAATGAATTCTGTTTTGTTAATTAGAAGAATGATTCAAATTTTTTTCAGTGTTAATCATTGTGCAATTTCTTTATAAAAGGCAAAGGTTCGTGTTTAACATGAAAAATAATATTCAATTCAGAATGAAACATCTAGTTGGAGTCCTTAATAAGAAATTTTTCCCTTACTCATTTCACTTGGCGCATAGCTTTTAAGTATATTCATCCAAAATCAGGTGAGAATCTAGCTTTATATAGCTATCAGCACGATAGACCATCGATAGAATCAAACCTCAATTAATAATTTTCTGTTGTTGTTACTTATGGCATTCAAACAAACCTGCTGAACAAGTTTAGGATTTAAGCTGAGTTTTTGCAGTAACTTTTGAGGGTAGAGGTCTGGCTTCTAGCTCATATGAGGATGACACTCACACAATCACTTGAACAATCCCTTTTTACAGGCGCACAAAATCCCAACCAACCAACCAACCAACCCTTTTTACAGGGGGACTTTCACACAATTCCCAGTCAGAACACAGGGTATGAAACAACAATGCCTGAATCAGGACTCGAATCCGGGTTTCCCAAGTCATGGCGTTTTCTCTAGGCCCTTACCATGTCGAAATAATCTTCCAATAACGATAGGTAAACCATATTAGATTGGCTATTATACCTTCATTTATATCTGAAAGAATTGATTTTTTAATATGTCTGAGGAGTTTCACATATTTGTGCCAAAATAATAAATAAAAAAATTACCCACAGATTTCTTTTAACCTTTTTGTTGCGCTGCAGTTATAAAGATTTTAGAATTACACTTTTAGAAACATAACTGTGTTAATTGATCGTTGTTCTGCGGTATGGAACTATCGTTAGCTTTCTTATTGCACTTAAAAATATTGTATTCCCAATTATTTATTCAAATTAGAAGTTCTTTACTTTTAGAAGCTAGAGTTCGCCATTCATATTCGTTTACTTACATAACTATGCCATCAACTTCTTTATAAATTTTGCAGTTAGTTTTATAAAACTCAAATTTGTGCAAAAGAGTGAAACTATCTGCAAAACAGAAATACATTAGTTAAAGAAATTATTTTAAACTTGGCCAAAGAAATGTATTGGAAGAAAACAAACAAAAACTTACTTTGACGAGATGTGTTGAAATGGTGGTAACAAATCCAGGCACAATCTTCTGTCCTTCATTCTCAGTAAAAACGTTTGGAAGATCTTTAGGGTCGGTCAAGAATACATTGAATCCTTGCTCCACACCTTTTTCTAATAAAAGAATAGAATATTCAAATTTTAATCTATGATCCAATGAAAACTGAAAATAAATATTACTTAATATCTTATGTCATTTTGAAGATTTTTAACTTTGATGTGAAACTCTACAACAATTCAAGAATAATTTTATGTTGTAACTTTGCATAGGAATATCAAATCATAAAATTAATCCATGATGTGAACTGTGATCTGTTTATAAAGAGCAAAAGTTGAGACTTCTGTAATATCTTTCAAATATCCACTCAGCAATATGATATCTTCAAACCAATAGAAGCAGTTAAATTACCAATATACATGAAAAATTTGGGTTATTGTTGGAATTTGATTCTTAATTTGTCGAAGAAGAAACCAAGATATTGCAAATATTCAACTTTCGACCAGGTTGAATTTTTAAAGCCTTATTATTTTAACAATTTTCTAACAATTGGGCTGAATTGTTGGAGATATAACTACATTAATAGAGAACTGCTAATGAGGATCTAATTTTCATTAAAAAAATGTGTCTGCCATATGGCCTGGCGAATATTCAATTCAAGGCTTAGTACGTGTGATAGATAATAAGGGGAAGAGATTGTTAGTGATGTAGGTTTGATTTCGTAATAGAAAATTATCGATAAGGATCTAGCTTCCAACAAAAATGCGCTTGCCCTTCTGACCTGAGCAACATTGAATGTGAAGATACTGTTAAAAGCTGGCGAACGCTGCAGAAACGCACCGGAGAAGCCGTTGGCGACGGATGTGAAAAAGCTTGGCGCCAGCCGAATTGATTTGGCGAAACGAATAGTATGGTATCCGTTGGATTTTTCATGAAGCTTTCACTTGTTTCCTCGCGCTCGCTCGCTCGGCTATATAAGGGACAAGTTGCCGTAGTCAGTTAGTTAGTTGAGAGTTTTCTCTTGGAAGAGAAGCGTCTCGCTGGACTAGAGGATTACTGAACTGTATTTACGTTTGCTGTTAGTTAACATTGTATTATTGAGCTCGCTTACTGTTTATTGTGCTATACGATAGTTCTTTTACAGTCTGTTTTTACTGTGCGTAAGGCTTGTATTTACGCTGTAAGTGACTGTCGACTGCTGGATTGTTTTTATCTAAAGTTCTACTGCAAATAGCTGTAAATAATTTCTTTTATGCTGTCCTCAAATAAAGTCCATTCAATCCGAACCCGCTACGCAAAAAACGTAACAATATTAATAATGTTTGGGTTGGATTGTTGACAATAGATGATTAGCTTTACATTTGGAGAACTGCTGATAAGTGTTCAGTTCCCATCAACAAGAGCATACATTCTGCTGAACATTTAAAAGTTAAATATGAAGCACAATAATTAATTATAAATTATTTGGAAAAAAATGGTGGAGACCGAGGTTTTACTTTGTAGCGTCAGCCTTATAAGCCAGAGCTGAAATTTCCCTTTTGCTTGATCGGTATATTACTCGGCTACAGGCCCAAACGTCGCAGGTTCGTACCGTGACCTACAATTACTACATTGGTGACCTTGACAACGCAACCTTCTGCAGCAGTCGTGGCGCTATCTACCAGCCAACAAAGCCGTCACTTGCTCGACGCATCAAAGCCGTTGCTAACTCGACGCACTAACGAACTCGCATGCCCGCCATACGCTTGGCGCTTTCAAAATCGTTCGTCTCTCGTCCGACTCACTGGTGGGGGAGTACTGTAGCGTCAGCCTTATAAGCCAGATAATATCCTTCGAGCTGAAGGGTCCATTTTCCTTGATCGGTATATTACTCGGCTACAGGCCCAAACGTCGCAGGTACCGCGACCTTCAATTGCTACAACTTCATGATTAGTGAACCGTTAGTAGAGATTACAGTTTCCAACTAAAATATAGCTATCTCTGCAGGTTGAAATTTTTTTAAAAGATAAAGGATGTTAATGCTGAATGCTAAATAATGAATGTTAAATGGTAAATTTTTCGATAAATCAAAACTGCTTTTATTAATATTTTAAGAAAATTCAAAGAAAAGTTTATTACCTAACCTTAATTCATTAATAAATATGTAACAGCTATTGTATGCTTCTTTGCTTTTTTAATAATCGTTCTAAATTGCACCATCAATGTAATCAACCTTGTTACTAGTAATAAAAATAATTACTCAGTGAATATTATAATGATTATAATGAATTCTCCTTAAAATTTTACCGCAATTAACTCATTTTTTCAGCCTTGTCAACCATTGCTTTTTTTAGATTAACTAAAGAAAAATCCTGCTGTGAATGTTCCCTTTTTACTATAAAAATAGTAACATTTTAATAAATTATTTGTTTGAAATAAAAGAATTACAAATCTGTTCAAAGATAGAGCTCAAAATATTTTCGTGTGTCTTTATTTAATTTGGGTTCCGCATGAGGCACGAAATAATTCAGACATTAATTTGTCAATACATTCTTAGCTTTCGCTAGACTGTTTTTCACTAATAGCTTTTATCAGTTAATGCAGTGATTTTTTTATTAAATTTATTTGATTACGAGAATACCATCTAGGGGTGAATTTAAAGAAAAATCGGTTATACGATTTCTTAATATTCATAATAATGTGTTATAAAGTACATTAGGAAATAAAAAAAATCAATCAAGAAACAATATAGGAAAAATAGTTTTTAAGAGATTATTTAATAAATGAACTAAAAATTATATAATAATTTTTTAAATAAAAGTATGGAGTTCTTAGAAATGTTATAAGAGTATGACTTCAAAAGCACAAGATACTGGTTAATTAAGTCACAATGAATAGTAAAGTTCATAAGAACCACAATTATTAACCAATTAAAAAAATTTAAAAGTTTATTACTGCTGTAAATAATTTTTTTAAAGTTTATTCAAAATATTTTTAAGAACACCAAAATTTTTTATATCATATTTAATATCCATATTTATAAATAAATTTAAATATTATTATTATTTTAATTTTTTATATGTATAGTATAGAGAAAACCTAGTAATCGTCAAAACATTCGGATTCGAGATTCGGATGAATTTTCACGTTTTAGATCTTCTGAGTCTGAAAAAAATATTTTGGTTAAATATCCGTTTGTCCGTTTGTTTATCTATGACAAAGATAACTAAAAAAAGCTTTGATCTTAAAAGTTAAAATTTGGTATACCGTCTTTCTACCGAATTTTCAGCCGTCTATAAAAGGTTCAGTATGTTCTTTTGAGAGAAAGTCAACCTGTCCG
This sequence comes from Argiope argentata, assembly GCA_026289955.1. NCBI lineage: Eukaryota > Metazoa > Arthropoda > Arachnida > Araneae > Araneidae > Argiope > Argiope argentata. The sequence continues at coordinate 8,660,076 of JAOUZG010030082.1, forward strand.
GTTGTTCAGATATAAGTTAACACAATAATTACAAAACGAAGAGAGTGAGAGGGTCATCTATATTGTAGACATCTATCAAATTTTGTCAGTCTTGATCTATCAAATTTTGAGTCGGTTTGCAGTCTTGATTTGACTTATATATGTCAAATTTTGAAATAGATTTTTGTCAACAATCCAACCCAAACATTATTAACCCTTTAAGCTGTTGGAACGTAGAAAGTTGTCTTAACTAATATCTCTTAAAAATGCTATGAAAAATCTTCATTTCAATCGATTGAGAAAACTTGTTTAAAATGAAAATTCAATTTTTGGATATTATTAAAGCATGCCACTGATTAATTGCCAAACAACTCCCTAAGAAGGCCATGATAAATCAGTAAAAGGATAAAGAGGCACTGATAGAACTGTAACAACTCGCTAAGGATGCCCTGATAGAACTGTAACAATTCGCTAAGGTTACCCTGATAGAACTGTAACAATTCGCTAAGGATGCCCTGATAGAACTGTAACAATTCGCTAAGGATACCCTGATAGAACTGTAACAACTCGCTAAGGATGCCCTGATAGAACTGTAACAACTCGCTAAGGATTCCCTGATAGAACTGTAACAACTCGCTAAGGATTCCCTGATAGAACTGTAACAACTCACTAAGGATGCCCTGATAGATCAGGTCTGCATAGCTATTGTAATTGCGAATTAATATTTTATATTATCCGCCTCTGTAAAGTAAGGCATTTTCTGGCGTGATATTTTTACCAGAATGTATACGAGAAAGTTTTAAGAAGACCGCTCCTATTAATTATTTTCTGGTATAGTACCTATAGAAGTGACATTAATTAATTTTTTTAAATTTTTCACCTTATTTTATGATTATTTACCAGGATGAGATGGGGAAATGAGGTCAATTATGAAAGGTCTCTCAATTGGTGTATCTTTGCTTATGTGGATGAGTTCGTGGTTGTCTTTCATAGTATAACACAAGCCGTTGCTGGTCAAAACTGGTTGGAAGATTGCACAGCAATTCATAGGAAATACCATGGCGATACACCTGGAGAAAAATTCTTTGCATCTAGGATAAAAAGTACAAATTAATCATTATAGTGGAATCTTTATAAATCTTGATTATACTTGATTATACAAGATAGAAATTTTTAAGCAATCACTGAGCATGTAATCACATGTAATCACTGAGCATTTAAGCAATCACTGAGTATATTATGAATGTTATTCAAATAAAATAAAGAAAAATATAAAGACAATTGAGAAGGATTCTTACTGAATTTTCGTGGTTGGTTGGTTGTCTGATTTAATGGCACCAGAGTCAGAATTGGTTATACTACACCAGACTATGTTAATAAAGACTTTTCTAATATGACCTATTTGGTTTGGTTTTTTTGGCACGAAAGCTAAGATGTTGTCTATGCTGCGCCAATCAGAGAAATGAAATCATTGCAATATGAGAGTTTAAATGAATCTTCACGTTTCCTTTTATAAAGATTTTAGAATACGGCAGATTAGCAGCCAGATTAGCTGTAAATTCTCTGAGAAATGTAACAAAATAGAGTTTGGATGAATTATCATTTTCATACATTGAATAGATATGAATGGAAAATAGCTCAAAATGCCTATCACTGATTCAATACATTAATACTATAACGACTGTTCGAGCGATATTGGGTGGTCCGATGCTTTTAATTTAAAGGTAGAGGAATCTGTTTTAGTTTAAAGTGATGAAGCAAGACGAAAGTTAAGAAGAACAATTGAAAATGTGCCATGAATTTCACCTGGATATGTTCTTAACCAGCTTTACTCGAAAAGTGGTTTAATGGATGGTTTTTTTAAAAGAAGAATTACTTGCTGATGTAGAGTATGTTCCTGGAGTTTCCCATGAAGAAAAATGTAAATGGGCACCAGTTTTCCTTCAAAAGTCTTTCATGATGGAAATCTGCACTCATTTACTGCAGTAAAAGGAAGACTTCCATCTCCAGCGATACTTACATTGTCTATGACAGTGTTAATAGAAACTACCATAAATTTCAAAGGCCGGGCTGGCCTGGTTGGTTGTTTGAATATTAATTAATGCGATATATACAAAATAAAAGGAGTTATATAGAAAAAAATCAATATATAGATTTAAAATCTGCACTTTTTGTTGATGCAAGTGGTACTTGCCATGGACAAACTTCGCCGCAGCATCAGCAATTTTTAAGCCGAAAGGAGCGTCTCTTGTTTTGGAATAGCGCCAAATAGGGCCAAGAATACGACTTAGCTACTACATCATCACAGTCGCTGGCACAGTTCCTTTTTGCAAAGTAGAGGGTGGGTTACATTCATATACCTTACATATAGGGACGAGAGCCGGGATGGCCTGGTTGGCAGAGCGTTGGACTCGTACTCCTTAGGTTACGGGCTCGAAGCTCACTGGCCAAAACATTCCCCGAGTGTATGGCGATTGGCGCTAGTTAAATCTGTTCGCAAAGTTCTCTATGCCATGAGTAATACCACTGGGGGTACTGGGTCAGAGGTGATTGTTTTCTGTTCCAGATCTAAATTACGATCTGAGATGAATGAATGAATATGCGTGAATGAAGTGCGCCCCCTAAAAAGGGTTATGACGTGTGAGTAGCTAAGTCGCATTTTTGGCCCTAGATGGCGCTACGCGTGAAACAAAGAGACGGATTTTCTTAGGCTTAAAATATGCTGATCGTATCAGCGGGGGCTTGCACACGGCAAGGGCCATTAGTCACTACAACAACATCATAAATTTCTTTCAGAAATCTTTCATTACTTAATTTGGATATAGTGACACAGAGTCAATATAACAAAAAAAAATCTACAATCACTTTGATATTCAACCCAATTTTATATCAGAGATTTTGAAAATGTTAATGTTGTTCCCATCTTCTAATGAAGTATCCAATGAAAAGCCAAGGATAGTATTTAAACAAAAAATCATGGTATTCTTTATAAAATATAATTTCCAGATTATTGATTATAAAATGAATTGAAATTGAATTTTGGTTGCATTTATATTCTTGACACGGCGTCTTGACATAGGGGTTACGCTTCTTCCCTCAAAACTGGGCTCCCAGGTTGGAGTCCCGGTTCGGGCATAATTGTTCTTGTGTGTTCTATCTGTAACGTGTATAAATGTGCCCCTTTGTAAAAAGGGATGACGCAAGCGGCTGTGATGGGTGAGTAGCTAAATCGTACACTTGGCTCTAGTTGGAGCTACTTCAAAGCAAGAGACGCTCCTTTCAGCTTAAAACTCGTTGATGTCTCTGTGAAGCTTGTCCATGGCAAGTACCACTAATAATAACAACAGAAAACGTATACTTAATCAAAAACTGCTTCAAAAATAAACATATGAACAAAATAATTGGTTGCATGCCACCAAAAAAATAAGGAAAACAGAGAATTAAAGACATGCTCAATAATTTTAAATACAAATGTTCAATTGAGATTTATTTCAATTATAAAATAAAAGGCTTGTAGCAATTGGATTGAAGATGCCTTATACTGGATGCTTAGTTGCTTTTGTAAAGCTGAGTTGGAACGCATAGTATTTGCATAAGTAAGAATTCTTTCGTTCAAGGAAAGGCATTCTGCTGTTAGTATGAAATTCGATGAATAATATGCTGTTGTGCTGTGACTTATAGCACTTTACAAGCCCGCTGATAGTTATCAGTCAACGAATTAAGCCGAGTGAGCGTCTCTTGTTATTTAAGTGGCAACAAATAGGGCCAAGAGTAAGACTTCATGAAAGTATCAGATTCGCTTGCACAGCCCCGTTTTACAGGAGGACACTTTCACACATTTCACAAATAGAAAAGAGAAGAAGAACAACCATTCTCGGATCCGGGAACTCGAACGCAATAACGCCTAGACCAAGAGGAAGACCGGCTCATCCTTGTAAAGAAGTTGTATAACTTCTTTCCCTTTCTTCGAGACACATGTGTGAGCATCGTTGCATCTGGTCAGCTGTGGGGCGATTCTTTCCTTTGTGATTGCTTTTGTGATTCTCCCCCTTTGATGTTACACTCTGGACTTGAATAGAATCCAAATAATAAACCACACATGCGGTTATGTACCTCTAAAGAAATAAATTGGTCTTAAAACCTCCAGATGTAAATATTTCCCTATTGTGGAGGGTCCGCTAAGAGGGTGGATGATTAGCAAATATTCACACGGTCAAATACTGACCACTGGGAACATTTCTGAAGAATTAGTGGATGATCGGCATCTTCAGCGCACCAATGCGAACATGAGAGGTGGAGTTTGACCGAAGTTAAAATGGAAGGTTTTGAACGAAATAGACGATGGGTGGAGCCAAGAGCTGAGATTTGACGAGCTGAGGAGTTGAGCCGAAGAGTTGGACAGCTGAATAGATATCACGTGATCTCGAGGTCCATACGAGAACTTTCTTTTGAGAGAACTCGAGCTTTTGATTGAAGATCTACCGGGGATATATCCGTAGATACCTTGAACTACTACTGCAGTAGCCGGACACGCTGACAGCCTGCATTAGTCATGGAACTGTTAATCCAGATATAAATATTTCCCATCATATTAACCTATATTAGGACGAGTTGTTTTGTTATTGTACACTGAAGTGACAAAAGTCATGGGATGACTGTTAATATCGTGTAGATCCTCCTTTTGTCCGGCAAAGTGCAGCAATTCTACGTGTCATGGAGTCCACAAGTCGTTGGAAGTCCTTTGCAGGAATATTGAGCCATGCTGTCTGTATAGACATCCATCATTTTGAAAGTGTGGATGGTACAGGAGTTTGGGCACGAACGGACCTTTCGATGACGTCCCATAAATGCTCGATGGGATTCATATCGGGCGATCTAGGTGGCCAGATCATGCGCTGGAATTGCCCGGAATGTTCTTCAAACCAATCGTGAACAGTTCTGGCCCGGTGAGATGGCGCATTGTCATCCATAAAAATACCATCGTTGTGTGGGTACGTGAAGTCCATGAATGGCTGCAAGTGATCTGCAAGAAACTGAACATAACCATTTCCAGTCAATGATCGGTTCAGTTGCACGAGAAGACCAAGTCCATGCCATATAAAACAGTCCACGCCATTATTCAGCCACCACCAGCTTGAACAGTGCCTTGCTGACAGTTTGGGTCCATGGCTTTGTGGGGTATGCACCACACTCGAACTCTACCATCAGCTCGTAACAACTGAAATCGTGACTCATCTGACCACGCCACGGTTTCCCACTGGTCTAGGGACCAGTCGATATGCTCACGAGCCCAGGAGAGTCGCTGCTGGCGATGTCGTGCTGTCAGTAAAGGCACTCGAGTCGGTCTTCTGCTGTCATAGCCTAAGGAAGACAAATTTCGCCGCACACTCCTATCGGACACGTCCCTAGTACGTCCCACATTGATTCCTGCAGTTATTTGACGAAGTGTGGCGTGTCTATTAACATCGACTATTCTACACAGACGTCGGCGGTCTCGGTCGTTAAGTGCAGGTGGTTGCCCACTGCGCTGTCCATGATGGGATGGGATGCCTGAAATTTCATACTCTCGGCACACTCTTGATACTGGGGATCTCGGAATGGTGAATTCACTAACGATATCCGCAATGGAATGACCCATGCGTCTAGCTCCAACTAACATTCCACGTTCAAAGTCTGTTAATTCTCGCCGTGCCACCATAAATCACAAACAACCTGTTCACATGAATAACTTGAACACAAATGAAAGCTCTGGAAAACGAACTGCGCATTTATACTTTTTCGCTGCGATACTACTGCCATCTGTATATTTGCATATTGCTATCCCATGAGTTTTGTCACTTCAGTGTATAAAGCTGTAAATAAAACATTTCTGCTTAAACGCTACCCGTTTATTTGATCGAGCAGGATCAAGTCATTACGCCCTATGTCTGGATCCCGACTGAATAATATGTAAGCTTAAGAAACTACCCGAGTGATAAATGATCAGAAGAAAATACGTATTTAAAGATTCAGGTTGCATTTAAAAACAGTTGAAAAGAAAAGAAAGAAAATCAAGGATTATATCACGTATTCGCAGCTTACCAATCACTTATAAAATATTAAAATCGTTAATTTCTGCCAACTTCTTGATCTTCCTCATTTAATCAATCATTCATTAAATATTCCAATGTTTAATGAGCTCCGTCAGCTTTTTTTGAAATTCATTTATTTTTTTAATACATTTAGAAATTCAAATATTAAATATCCGATTAATTTTCAGTTTATTTCTGGAAATGTTGTTGTTGTTACTTATGGCATTTGCCATAAACAAACCCCCGCTGATACGATCAGCAGATTTTAAGCCTAAGGTATGCGCTCTTTGTTTTACAAGCAGCACCATCTAGGGCCAAGAGTACGACTTAGCTACACACACGTCACATCCCTTTTCAAGGGGCGGAATTCATTCATGTATATTAATTCATTCCTCCACAGATCGTAATTTAGCCCTGGAAAAGAGAACGATCGCCTCTGACCCAGTACCCCCCAGTGGTATTACTCTCGATATGGAGAACTTTGCGACCACGACAGTTTTAACGAGCGCCAGCCGCCATACACTCGGGGAATCTTTTGGCCGGAGAGTTTACGAGACCAACGCTCTACCAACCAGGCCATCCTGAAAATTGTGAGGAATTATCTTTTATAATGAAATATATTATATTTCAAGATTTAATTTCTTTTCAGAACAATTTTTTTTCCTCAATAAGTGAACTTGAAAGCAAAAAATATTTTCTAAAGCCATGAGTAAATTTTAAAGTAGAGATATATATTTCTTCAAATTTTTATTTTAATATATTTTATCAAATTACAATGCAATCATCTCTGATAATTACATAAAATTAGTAAGAGCTAGAATAAATCTTTAAAGCAGAGATAAGGGGTATTAAAAAAGAAATTATTCGCCCTCACAAGGAGTGAAAGTGCAGTAGAAAGCAGTAGAAAGTGCAAAAACCTCTAAGAACATTTAAAGATTCAAATATTGAGATATATTCATTAGATTAAGATTTCTGAATAAGAAAATATCGATTAAAGTTAGAAAAGAAGAGTTATTTCCCACCTGTAATTACAATAATTAAGAAATAAAGATAGAATAAGAATTTTCTTTTTAAAAGATTAAAATATATTTTTTATTTTTAAATATTGAATAATTTTTGTAATTTTTTTCAGAAAAGTTTTTATAAATTTTTTTATTTAGCTTTATTCCTATTACTCAAAAACGACCTTAATTTTATAAAATATAAAGAAAAAATATATAAACAAAAGAAGAACGAAATCTACGATCACAAATTTAACGTTATGATTAGAGGAAATTATAATTTTAAAGTCATTATTTATATTAATTAATTTAAGTCATTAAGTAGTTTAAACCAGTTTGAAAAAGCAATACTGTTAAAAGCAGGTCAAGCTTTTAAAAACGCCTCTGGTTTCAATAAAGCACATATAATAATAATAATGCAATACTGGTAAAAGTGGAAAAAATACATGCGATTAAAAGATGTTGATGAATATTGCCATTTATGCTTTATTCGTTGAATAAGCTATTTTGAGCTTCAATTATTCAAAACTCTCTAACGAAAACAACATTAAGTTTTCACATAATTATAAAATGGGTCTATCAAACGTATTTTAGCTTTTTAAAAATATTTAGATCTTTTTAAAAGAAATTTGTAAACAAAAAGTAGACAAGTAGAAAATAAAATCCTAAATAATATATATTTATTTTACAAAAAAAAAAAAATGCTTATTATATTTTCAATCCTGGGGATTTAATTTTTTATATGAGAGAATTACAATAATTTTTACTGTAAATTAGTGTTCCAAATTTTATATTTTTGTAGTTGAAAATAAAAAATTGTGTTCTGTTTTTGCTTTTAATAAAATTTAAGTCCATGTTTCTGATGAAAGAATTTAAGTTTTAGACTTATTCTGATAGACCTAAATATCTGAAATTTTGATCTAAATTTTATAATATGTAACTAAAGTTTTTTATGAGTTTCAAATTTAAATTTTCGAGAAAAATAGTTTACGTACCAAAAGATCAAAATGGAAATTAGAGATATATAGTTATTGGATATAATTGCTATTGAAATAACGTATAATTGTGAATATTGCAGTTTTAGTGGATATATAACAGGTGAATGAGATAATAATTTTATTATTAAATCTACTGGATATTTTTTTGTCAGCCGGACGAAAGCGAAAAATCCCCAGATAATGTAGAATTCCGTCAAATAAAATTTGGGAAAAATTCTTTAACTAATGTAGAATTTGTTGATTAGTTTGTTATTTGCTTTGTTTGACGACTCGGCTTGCATTTGGCTCACAATTGGTGACATTTATGACCGCCTAACGAAAAAGTACCATGCACCAAAGCAGCTCAGTAAAATGAACTAGCTTTCATTTCCAAGAAAGAACTTGTTACACAGGAAACTTATTATGGATTTTTGACACTAAATTTTTCGTAAATATGCTAATTTGATTTCATTATTTTAGAATTATATTTGAAACTATTCAACTAGAAGAAATGGTACTTCATGAAGCTTTCTCTTTACTTCAAGGAGAGTTGAAGCTATTCTTTTAAAAGTCGGAATTATTCAGGAGAATATAGGAAAATTTACCCTATACTATGTTCAAAGACAAATTGTGTCAAATTGAAGTCTTCTTGGGATTCCAGAGTTTTTAGGCGCTTTTCTAGGTTTAAGAGTTTGTTACGGAAAGCCAAGGTTTCGATGTCCAGTCTAAATGAATCATTGGAATGCATGGCCATCTGAATGACCATGCTGAGCTCGTGGGGGGTGAAGCTGACCATGGGAAAGCCAAGTGATAGAAAGACGTATTCCACTAGCTCCAAATAACTTTGGTTGAAATCTGAAAGATAAATATAACTTGAATAAAAAATTAATGATATAAAATAAATACAAATTTGTAACAAGATAAATGTCTAGCAATAAAAAAATTTCAACAATTTTTAAGCATAAAATAAATGCATTATTTAAAGTATAAAATTTGATTTGATTTGTTTGGTTTTTTTTGGTGCAAGAGCCATGATGTTGACCATGCTGTTCCAAACAATATGTAAAATCATATAATTTTCAAACTGTAATTGAAGAGAAAATGAAGATATACTCTAAAATATAATCAAGATACATAAATAAATGGATATAACTTTCAGGACTTAAAAAATACAAAGTGTTAAGCATGAAATATCTTATGAAGCAAGAAAGATAATTGAGTGCAGGACTTTTGAAAAAACTGTAAACGCTGGGCATTAAAATTTGTTCAATCTGATAATATGTGCTGGACAGTCATTTGACAATGATACCTCGAATAGCAAGATAATGCATGTCAGAAGAAGAGAAATTGAGGCTTTAAAGCTTGTATATTCAAGACATTATAATGATGCAATGGTATTTCAATATAAATATTATATCAAAAATATTCTTGCTACAGAAGATAAAAGTAAAATAAATTCAAGACATTG
>JAOUZG010030082.1:8669581-8688892 GCA_026289955.1 Argiope argentata
ATTCTTGCTACAGAAGATAAAAGTAAAATAAATTCAAGACATTGTAATGATGCAATGATATTTCAATAGTAAAAAATATATTCTTTTCACAGAAAATTAAGGTAAAATAAATTCCTACTCTCTTATTTCTTAAAAAGATAATTTTTATATTATAAAAATTTCACTAATGTAATAAGAAAAACAAGTAACAAAATCACGTAGCTTTCACTTAAGTACAGAAATTAAAATATTGTAAATAAGTAAAATAGAACAAATTTTAGAAATTCATCAAGTTAGCTTAGAACTACTATACTGATCAATATAATGTTTTTTTAATTGTGTTTCTGTTACTGTTGTTGTTGCTAACCCCCTGGGTTTAGCTATCTAAACCAAATCCAAGAAACCATGGCGCACTAAAAGAGAGAGAGAAAGAGAGAGAGAGAGAGAGAGAGAAAGAGAGAGAAAGAGAGAGAGAGAGAGAGAGAGAGAGAGAAAGAGAGAGAGACAGAAACGCTCCCATTCTCGCCCATCATTTGCATCTCGGAAAAAACCTTACCGAATTCTGCTTTGCTGCATCATCGTTGCGGAAGGGTGCCCCTTGACGGGGTGGACGAATTGCGTCGAAAGTGTATTATCCTGACAAGGCCACCCTAGACGTGAAGGCTATCCCAATTGTCCAGCTAAAGCTTAGTCCCCACTTTGAGGAAACATCAGACTTCAGTCCACGTGGTTCCTCATCAAATTGATGCTGCTTCTTGCCCGTAGTCTCAAATAAAGATTGTTATTCTAATATACATTTTTGTGATCTTTCTTGTATCAGTCTCAGATAAAGTTTGTTATTCTAATATACGTTTTTGTGCTCTTACTTGCATCATTCTCACATAAAGTTTGTTATTATAATATACGTTTTTCTGCTGCTGCTTGCATCAATGTCAAATAAAATTTGTTATTCTAATATACGTTTTCTTCTGCTGCTTGAATCAGTCTCAACTAAAGATTGTTATCCTAATATACGTTTTTTACTGCTACTTTAATCAGTCTCAACTAAAGACTGTTATTCTAATATACGTTTTCTGCTACTGCTTGAATCAGTATCAACTAAAGATAGTTATTCTAATATATTTCTGCTGCTTCTTGTATCAATATCAAATAAATATAGTTATTCTTATATACATTTTTAAATAAATATAAGTTTAGGGAAAACATTAATTTCGAAGATAAAGGCTTTTGAGAAACCGTTCAGTGAATATAAGGTGAAAAGCAATCCCCAGCTTGATAATAAATAATGATATTTTATTTCGCAGGAAACTCGAAACACAGTCAGCAAAACATACCAAAGTGCAACCTTTTAAAAATCAACAATACACGCCTGAATAGAATTGCGAATTAATCAACGATATAATTCAACAATGCTAGAGAATTTGACCAGCTATTACATTTCATAAAGAGAATTCACTCACTTGGGACTACTCCTCATCAGTCTCTTACTTAAATAAATTAGTCGAAAGGAGATTAAAAAAATCTAGAACAAACTCCAAATCCTGAGTCTGAATAAAGTATTACTTTAATTAATTTATTTTATAGAACCACAATTTCTTTGCTGCTAATGTTTCCAAAATGTCTTCATTTCATTATTCATTGAAAGATCTCAAAAAAGGTTTTTCTTACTGTGAGGTAGATAATATTGTAGATTATAAACAATATTTTGCCCTTATTTATTTATCTGAAAGAGTAACCATAGATAAGTACCCATAATCGAGAAAGAAGAGTAACAATAACCGAGCTGGAACCATAGATAGACTTTTTCATTTTGATACTCTCATTTCTATTCATGGAAAATAGTATGCATTTTAAGCAAAACAGTCCTTTTGAAATTAAAATCCAAACATAAAACAGCCGTATGCGATATAAAAAACCATTAGCTGAAGATTCTTGAACTCCTGAAAACGAAATAATGAAAGTTAATAGGTATAACTTCTCTTTCAAATTAAAAAAAAATATCTATTTGGTTCAAGCAAGCGGGTTTTTGAAATTATTCTTTATTCGAATTCAGAGAAGAGAAAGAATTTATAACAGATAGAAAAGGAAGAAAGATTAAAATATTTCCACCAGACGCATTTTTAATAAATTATAAAACATTTTAGGGAAAATTAGTTTTTTAGAACTAATACAACATTTAAAATGTCATATTTGTAATAAATAAAAAATATATAAAATCAAAGGCAAAAGCAGCTTTATCTGATATTAAACGCGTTCTAGTCGTTAAAGTAATTCTGTTTTAAACTTATTAGATGTTCAAGTAAAAAGACCATGTTTAACTCGTAAGTGAAGATATGAATTTTCACACGCTGCCAGATACACAAAGTTAAAAAAGTTTCAAATATTATGTTTCTTTTTTTTTTGTCTTTTGTAAACAGCATTGGAATTTATTTTGGGAACAAAATACATTCTGAAAGTCATGTAATTACCAAAATATTAAAAATATTAATATTAAAAAATGCAGCAATATTAAATATTGGAAAGATGCTATAACACAAAGCTTAACAATCTTTTAATAGGTATTTACGTTCAGATATTATGGAATTACGCTAATGTTAATCTCTGTTAGAATTTAACAAACGAAAAAGAAGAATGCAATATAAATCCACAAATACTAGAAACATAAAGCAGCGTGATTCCACTATTTAAAAATAATGAAAATCTAATTTCTCTTGATCTCTATTTTTTGCCTAATTGCAGTAAATTTAAGATTTGTATATTTTACAATTATAAGCAACATGTTGGTAAAGAAAATGTAGGACCGGGATTCATTTTAAATGAGAAACAGCGAGTGAAAATTTAAAACGAATTCTGAGCCGCTTCTAAACAATATTTTATCGAGACATTCGGGAATGTGAGCACATTAGCGGCTTTTTGGACTACTTGAAATTTCTTCCTTACACATAGAAATACTTTTTCATTTCAACCTTGTCGTCTCCTTCTGAATTTATGTCTGAATTTTTTCCTTTCTTGTTAATTTTTTTTTCTTTATTAACGCTTATAATTGTTCCAACATCGAAAGGATCATTTAGAATCCTTTTCCAATATTTCACGTTATTAAAATCCTTACATTTACAGTTTTATTAACATCTGGACCACAATGCAATTTTTTTTCCTGGTTGAGTATTATTCATTTATTATCAAACAACAATATGTTATTTGAGACAAAGGAAGCGAATTGCAATTCGATAAATATAGAAATTAATAGTTGCATTTTATTGTTGCGACATAAATTATAAATATTTCTATAAAAAATAATGCACGAGTAGTTTAATAATTATAAATATTATTTTGTAAATATTTGTAAATTCAGATTAGCAACAGCAATATTTTTGGAACTTTTGATTTCGTCGTTGTAAAAAATATACTACATTTTGAATGAAAATAAGTTGATGTAAATTTGATAATATTATCTATATAAATAAAAATGGATCTCGAAATGTGTTGCTAAGCTCAAAACTAGAGAACGGTTCAGCCGATACGACTAATTTTTTTTAAATATTTTCGTTAAGACACAGGGATGGTTCTTATGGAGAGAAAAAAATGAAAAACTAGTCTGTATGGATATTTAATCTATACCTGCCCAAAATAAAGTCTGGGCAGGGAAGAAAATAGAATAAGAAAGGGAAAAAGGATTTGTAGAAAGAAAAGTAATGTAGAAAAAAAAGGTTTACAGCAAAAAAAAAAGAAGAGAAAAAAATAAGAAAAGAAAAGAAGGGTGTGTGTGTGTCACCATTATTTCCTCTGTTCGCGGCATTTTCCAAGCTGTTTTAAAGCCAATTGTGTCTTTATTTGTTTAGTGTGTTTACATTTATGAAAATTTAAATCTCAAAATTCTATAAAAACGTAGAATTATAGACCTTTCCCTCCACCATTTAAGTAAAATATCAATTCCGGGACAATCATTGCTCGGAGAGAAAGAGAAAGATGAGTAATACAATGAACAGAACATTTGAAGAAAAGAATACTATAAATGAATTATATGATAATCAAAATTTGTTTGGTTTAAAAATAGTTTGGTGAAAAACCTGTTATGAGACACAGCTACATAAAATATTATATGAAAATTATAGCGAGCATTAATGCTAGCGAACCGACTGGTCGTCAAAGGCGGCTAGTTTATAATGTAAATGAATTTTGCTTTATAGTAAGTTTGTCTGCATTTCATTTTGTTGACACACGAGCTCAGCAATGCATTTTTTCAATCACAGTTTCAGAGATGTAGTGACAATGATTCCATAAACAACAAAAACTGGGAAAAGAATAACTCGAATAAATGCATGTGCTCATACTTGGACTTTTGCCAACATACTGCTGAAAGAATAACTAATAGATACTGAGGAGATGATTGCATTCAAGGACAAAATAACACACATTATAATCAGAGCTAATGAACGGCGTGGTGTCCTTTAGACTCCAGTCCCCAGTTACTTATTAAATAAGCATCCTATTGAAAATCCCTAGCAATTATTAAACTGTTGAAATTCTCACCTGTTCTGTAAGGTGGTCGGCGGCAAACTGTGATAGCGGGATAGTCGGGAAAATACTCAGGATCTTCTTCCTTACCCAATTTCGTGTCTTTATTGATACTGTTTATGTAAGTGGATTCTTTACTGAAGGCATCTTGAAGCAACATGATTTCAGTGGCAATCAGCATCAGAAAGCAAAAAGCAAAGATGATCCTGAGAAAAAGATAATGTCGTTACTCAAACGGATCCCGATCCCGACTTTAGATATCTGACTTGTCATTTTATTTTCTTCCACAAAAGAAGAAAGTGGGTGTTGCCATTTGAAAATTTTGAAATCCTCTCATTGTAACCGCAGTCGGGAGCTCTGAGTTGTTTAGATCATCACAATCTTCAGCGCATATCTTCTTTAAAATTTCTTGTATGAAATTTTGATTCGATTAGTTGAGTGTATAGACCGCTAGAGTTTCATATAAAGGGGGAGTTTTTTTTTACCTCCCTGTATTTCAAAATCCAAAATTGAAAATATTTAAAACTTAGGAAATTATTTATATTTATTGTTTTACTAATTACTAAACTCCTTTCTTTTATATTGTATACTAAATATCTTTGGCTAGATGAAAATTTGCATCGTTGAATTTCAGTTATATCTCATTATTATTTATTATATTCTCAATAAACAAAGACGAAATTGTAAAAAAATATAAATCCATGTTATATTAAACGCTCTTATACCTGTTCACTTATTTATACAGGGCGATTCAAAACTTATTGTCCAAATTTCCTGGGGAAGTAGGAAATATGTCAGGAAACCGATTTCACACAGGAAAGTTTGTCCGCAAACGCCATTTGCATAGACAAAATGAAGAAGTAAATTGAACCCAAAGAAATAATACAGTTAAGTGATAACGAATGGGATTTTGATTCCAACAAGGTAAAGAACAATTTCTTTCTACGTGCTCAAAATTTACACGAACCATTTACACGAACACAAGATTTATAATGCCGTATCATTGACCGTCGAACGTTTTCAAAAACGCCTGTTATATCACGGACAATGCCTGAGGCGGACACAAATCGTGCAAAAGGTCCATATCCTTTTCGATGGGGGTTTCGTACATATGGTATTTAAGGCCGTGCACACACACACAAATTAAAAAATCCGCGGACCCAATCAGGTGACTAGGGTAGACAAGCGATCGGTTCAACTCAGCCAATCCATTCACCTCTGAATTCAGGTAATACCGTATATCTCGACGGATATGTTGCCGGCATTGTCCGTGTTATGCCAGGCGTTTTTGAAAATGTGCGGTGGTCAATGCAACGGTGCTGTGAATCTTCTGTTCGTGTAAATGATCACAATTTTGAGCACTTACTGTGAATTTGGAATTTACAGTAAAATGCAAAATTCTTGGAAATTACAGAACTTCTTATTCGCACACAAGACGATTAAATGCAAATTATTATTTTTTTCGACAGCTTAAAATGTCGAGGCAAAATTGTTGGGGGGGGATGAAATAATTTGGAAGCAAATACATGATAGACATACAGGTTAAAGTTTTATTTTTGAAAACTTTCACATGTTAACCATTTCAAATATACGTCAGAAAATAATTTTTACTATTTTTTGTCACCAAAGTGTATAAACTTAAAGAACAGAGGAAAATGCTTTATTATCTGAGCATTACCATTTAATCTTGGAATTACCATTATCACTTACAGGGTACAGGGTGAAAAATCCGGACAAACATTTTTAAAGATAACTTTATTAAAAATAAATAAATTAACAAAATATAATCAAGTTTTTGTTACTAATGGCACTTGCAATGGACAAGTTTGCTGATTCATCAGCGATTTTAAGCCGAAATGAGCATCTCTTATTTTCAAACAGCGCCAATTAGGACCAGAAGTATGATTTAGATACTCACTCATCACATTCACTTTACTCAGTCCCTTTTTACGGGGAGGCACATTCACACGCTTCGAAGATAGAACACAGAAGAACAACCATCCCCTGACCGGGACTTGAACTCGAGATGTCCATATCCAGGGAAGACGCACTACCCCTAGGCCAGGACGCTGGCACAAAATATAACCAAGTAATAATAAGAGTAGAATTCGAGTAATAAATAAGATTAATTGCTTTTAAAATGGCTGCCTTTCTCAGAGATGGAAGTACTCATTGAAAATTTCAAAAATGGCCCGTGAACTATCTACCTTTATGCTATTCCGTATCGGCCGAAGCAACCCCTTTAGAGAGTAAAAACTTTTATATGGTTTAGTGCCAGCCCTAGACTTCAAAAGATACCTCACATTGTAACCCATAAGATTAAAATTTGGCGGATATCGCGCCCATTCTCCAGATGATGCATGCCCGGAAAACGCGCCTTGCACCATTTTGTGTCTTTTTGACCATGTTCACTGGAGCGAAGTCTTGTTGAAACGTCCAATTTACGTTGCCAAAGTGCTTTTTGGCACACGGAAACACAACGACTTCTAGAATTTCTCACTGGTTAGCTTTTATAATTTATTTTTATTTTCTCATTCGCAAAAACCAAAGGAGATTTGCTGATCGCGCAATCCTATGACCTACTTCAGATGTTGGCAAAGTTCAACAGTTGCTCAAGATTTTGGAGTATTTACCGGCCAGATTCTACCTTTCTGGCATTAATGAGCTTGTTGGACGGTAAAGAGACCTCATTAGCGAAAAGCAATCTCTCTTGTGGCCCGAATCGAAAGTGTTTGGCATCTTTGAAGCCATACAGATTTGTTTTCTTCCATGAGAAGCTGAGCTTTTCGTAATTTGTAAGGCTTCAGTCCAAGCTCAGTTTTTTTTGCCATTCATCGCACAGATCGGTCTCTTTTTTCAATTTCACAAATAATTTTTCTTATAAAAATTACGTATTTCTTTGAAATTACTTTTTAATGCCCTTATGGTTATTGAAAGTGTTCGCCATACGTTTTTGTTTGCTTCCTGAACGCCGATTATCATTGTTCAGTTTTTTAAAACGACAGATAGCCTCAGATACTGTTTGCAGAGTCATGTTAAGCAAACAAACTAGCTCACATTATCCTTTTAATTTCTAAACTACTCTAAAATAGCAGATGTTTTGCATGATTTTGTAAAAAAAAAAATCCTCTAAAAACAGTACGAAAACTAAAAGGTGCATTATAAAATATTTTATAATTTTAGTTATAGACAAAAATAAATTAGTAATTTTTTTTTAAAAAATAATGAACTTCTGTTTTATGATGTAATAACTTAGAACGAGATTTTTTTGCACCCCCTTATAGTAATGACCCTATTTGATAATGGAATATAATAAAGAAAAGCTCTAGAAAAATATATATAAATGTATCTGTTTTATATTATAGCCCAATTGGGAATTCATAGACCGTTTATGGTAGACATAGTAATTTTTATCCAAGGAGCCCGAACGTATATCGGAGCATGTTAGACATGCAAGTATTCAGGCACTGCAAAGCTGTTACTTTGACAGAACCCAATATTTTAATTATGATGAATAAAAAAAACTTTATAATATTAAATTAATTTATATGATTTCTTTTTTGTGAGTAAAATTAACTTTATTTTATTTGTATTTTTTTAACAATGTGCAAAATTATTCTAATAATTTTGGTCACTGGTATTCACTTTTTTTTTGATAAACGAGTTAATTTACCTAAAGAGCAATTTCAGGATCCATACTATTTTCCATTTGGCGCTCACATATTGAACTCCGTGCAAACTCGTCGTTTGTACGAATCGATTCACAGCTCTTTTCGCCTTTTTAGGATCTCCACACCTCCACAGAGGTTTTCTCTCATCCCTTTCTCTCTTCTGTTGCGTGTTCCAGTTTGTTAAATTCGGATATCTGTGATGCAACTGCAGGTCGTATTGATCAATGCCAAAGTTGTTCATCTGAAATAATCAAAAATTTAATTGTCGTTGATAAAAGTGCAGAGTGTTTCAGAATTCATGAGACAAACGTTTACTAATAAACACTTTTGATGGGAACATTTTCAATTACATGATGGATTCATCTTGGAAGAAAATTTTAGAAGCCATTTTTAATAGGTTTAAAAGCGATTCTTAATTGTCCTCCTATTTATAACTATTATTTAAGGAATGATTTTTCTGACTTTACCAAGAGCAAATCGAATGAATTTACATCATTGTCTATCACTTTTATCAGATTTTCGATTAAAAAGTGTTTTTATTCTTCTATAAATTCTTGAACCACGAAATAATTTTCAGTTCACTATTTGCGTATGTAATAGAATGTTCTTTAACAAGAAACAACAGGACTTCTCCGGTATTATGAAATAATTTTTCAGATAATCAAATGGTTAATATATCTGAAATTTTATTGGTACAAGATGTGGTGTCCAGTTTAGGGGCTTCAATTAAATAAACAATTTAAAAATTGTTACGGTATTTAAAATTAAAAAAGCATAAACTCTTTTTTATATTTCAGAACAATAAAAATTTTCAGCATTTCAAAATAAAAATATTTAGTATTTCAGGAGAGTTACGTATTTTTAAAGTGATGACATATAACTTAGGAAGTTTATTTTTGCAGGTATTTTAAAACTTCGCTAATAAACAATGAAACCTCATCAGATTATAGAATGTCATAGAAGAAAATTGCTTGATAAACAGATGAATCCATCAATATTTCATCGGATTTTGTCCATTGTTTTGCTATGCACCACGTTCTTCCAAGATGACAACTGAAAAACATCCTCCAAACCGAGATGATGACAAGATGGCAAAAGGAACGGGAAGAAGGTGAAAGAGGTCGTTCCATATACAATATAATACTGGAAGTTTCTCTCTACGCTGCCAACTGGAACAGAGCGAATGTCCTTTTCTTCACTGGACACGGCCCATTCCCAACATACCTATACAGATTCCATCTAGCCAACTCTCCTTGCTGTAGCAGGGAGGAAACAAGATCACCAATTCACTATGCCTCAGAATGTCTACTCACTCTCTGATGGTACATGAGAAAGCCAGAAAGAAGTCTCCAAGAAGAATGGTACAGGAGAGTTGCATCGAATACCTTTTAACGAGGCAAAATCCACTCCATAGTAAACCACATTCATTAATACCAAGACCTCTCCAAGACCGCACAATAGCTGAGACCAGAATTCCCCTTGTGAAAATCAATTGAAATTATAACTTCAAAAGTGCAGATCTCCTGATGGAAATCAAGACCCCAGGACCCAAATGGACGATGCATGCTTTTGACTCTGTAGTAATTATTTATATGCCATACATATGTTCACAAGTTAATTAATCAATTTTTCACCTGCTCAGTTGGTAATCTAATTTTCCTGTAAGTTCAACCCATAATCACCATTTGTTTCAGTATTCTTGTCCCCTCTATCAAGATCTGCCACCGATGGCATTCTCTCTGGAAATCGCTGAATGCTGTATCGTCTTTTTTTTCTTTTAACAAATTATTTTCTTTTTCTCTCTCTCCCATCTTGCGCTTATCCAACCGGTTAGATAACTTAGCGTTATAGGCACTTGGGGCACAGGATGGCGTTAAGTTATGTTATGCGCGACGTTTATATCTTGATCTCTTCCTTGGTTAACATTTTTATCTTTACATGTTCAATACAAAGTGAGCTTTTATATTCCTCACCAATATTATCTACATTCATACAAAGCTTCTTAATAGTGCTCGTATTCATTCGTACAAAATAAACTTCCGGATGCTTTGGGTGTACATCGTTTTCCCTCAACATAAAATTCACAATTTTCTTTTTATTCATTTCTCTCTCCAATTTAAGTATATAGACTTAAATAGTTGGGAATTATTCAGAAATGATTGATTAATATATTGGAGCTAATTAAATCAATAATGAATGCTTGAACTCAAAGCAATATTGAAAAATATGTCTGACATTTCCTTCGACAAAAAAGCGTGCAAAATAAGAAATTTATGGTTAGTATACATGATATGAAGTGAGGTTTTGATTTTTCTTCTTATTTTTAATTTAGAAACCGAATTATTGTTTTCAATACCACAACAGTCTTTATTAATACAATAGTTCTAACTAAATTTAAAATTACTACCTTTAATCTATCTATCTATCTATCTAATAAGATAACCAACTTAAAAATATTCTCTCTCTCTCTCTCTCTCTATATATATATATATATATATATATATATATATGCATATCTGTATGCGTATGAATACACTGTACATCATGACTATTTTACAAAAGTACTATGACTGCGTAGAAAAATAATATACGATCTACAAAGGTCTTTGGAATTCTATAAATTCTTAAGTGAATCCTCAAGATAGTAATTAAGCATATTATTTTATTAGATTGTGAAAAATTAGACAGGTAAAATGTCAAAATATACTACACTTACCGTCTTAAATCAGATGCTAGTCACTTTCGTTTTCTTATTCGAATGATATTCTAAAACTACAATGTAATCTTTCATTCTATTTAAAATTATTCATGGGGATCAAATTTTCGGCATGTATCGATGTCGCGTGCAACTCTGGTAATTAGCTTTCAAATACCACGAAAGGAAAGAATGGGGCAAGGAAATCTATTAAAATGTAAACGTAAACTTATCAGAATAAACATCTCATTCCTCTTTTATCATATTTTATAACCAAATAGATCAATAAAGCTATTAGAAATACAATTAACTTCATTTGCGCAAGCTGCTATTTTAACTGTTTTCGTGACTTAACCAAAAAGGATCTTTTGAAATCTATTAACAGACGTTTCTTTCTGAATAACAAGAAAAAATTGATCGATTTCTCGAATATTTCAGCTTTCGGTTACTGTCTCAAATTGTTTGACATTTGAAACACTATTTCAGGGTATAAATAATGCATTATTTTTAAATAGAGATATTTAGAAAAGTGTAATTTTTGTGTATACATAACGGTGATATAATGCTAAAACCTACGACTTATTATGTGCAATTATTTCTTTTATCGAATTTTTGCTAAAAAAAACCTTTTTAAAAGATGTTGCATGAAAAGAATTATCTGCTGACATGATATTCGATTTTGGATGATTTTTTTTCTTCTCACAAATTTTTTTACTTCCAAAACACTATAAAATGGTGAATAAATCTCAATATGGGCAATAACTTTTATATTATCTTTTAAAAATAAAATACTGTTATGCATGAAGGTCTTGTGTTAGGTTATCCAAGTTGTCATAATAAGAAAATAAATAAGTATTCAATCTCAGAATTGGAAATGAAATGTTTTCTATGTCATTGGATAATTAGTTTAATTATTTAAACTACAGATATTCCTTATAATTCCAAAGATACTTTTTTGATTTGAACTTGATTTGATTTTGAGCAGCATTTTGTGCTATATGGGCTTACTATTCCTCAATAATAAGAAATGCAAGCGTATTGCCATCTCTAATGAAAAACATAATCGTATGAAGGTGTTACTCTATCTACTTATCGAAATTTTTTTGTTGTTGTGACTTTCCTAGAGGGAAAGACAATGTGATTTGGGAAAATTAAAAAAAATTCAAAAAGAAATGACTCCAGAGAAAATTGATTTTTGATTGATTTTCTCTGGAGATTTTTTAGATGCATATGTAAGAAGAAATATAATTATATTTATTTGATATCTTAGTTTAATTGGAATCTTCCAATTAATCGGATCTTCTTAGTGAATTTTTTTACATTGAAAAAGAGACTACAAAACAATAATCAAATCATTTCAGGATTCGTTTTTAATAATTTATTCTGTAGATGTTCTTTATTAAAAGTCTGTTTCATTTAATTCCTTTTTAATTAATTACGAAAAAACATGAAATTAAATTACAATAAAAGCAACAAAACATGTATGTTACAAGAAAATAATCCCCATGCTTTAAATTTTATAAAACTGAACGAATTTATATGACGTCAAAGTAAAACGAAGAAGAAAGTTTTAAAACATCTAACACTATCCGGTGATGTCACATTGTTTTTCTTTCTACAAGATGCATAAAAGAACCTAGTATAAATTCAAACAATACTTTTGAAAAGTGCCACGAGTTGTAACATGAAAAGTTAAACTGTATATGTTATAGAACATCTGATACTGCTCTATGATGTTTCATCATTTCTCATCTTGCAAAATGAATCCTAATTTCCAAACTCAAACATTACTTTCGATGTATTTCCTTTGAATTTGAATTGGCACTATTATTCATGGGATACTATGATTATAAAAAGTATTATTATTTGATTAATCAAGTATTTATCTTTTTCGATCAGTACGTGATTAGATAACAACATGGACATTATGAATTTAAGATTTAAGGATCATAATGTCAAATATTATCAGATCTATAATATAGTTTATCTGCGCAGTTAGTATCAGAGGATAGTTTAATAGATATTTTAGAGGATAGCAAATGGATTAAAGGTCAAAGAAATTTCACTTTGATGGCAAAATATAAATTGTAGAAAATACAAGAATTATGGCAATATCTCTATTAATTAGAGGTGGAGATTCTTCTAGCGTTTTCGACTTTCTGTCTTGAGACCTATATAAAGCTTGAAGATAAAGAAAGTGAAATTATTTTTTTGCAGTGTTGATCGCTGAGTGAGCTCTCTAGTGATCTCTGATCGTTATCGTTGAGTTGGGATTGCTTAGTAACAATATGTTGTTTGTTTATGCGTTGTTAATTACTGTAAGTACTGTTTATGTGTACTCTTCAACTGTGCCTTGATCTAATTGCTACCCTTTATCGAATTTGTTGAACTTCTCACCATATACTCACGAAGTAATTTTCTGTAACAATATGAAATAAATCTTGAAATAAAATAAAAGTGAAAGACGAATACTACTTTGAATTTAGATTATAAATTCAAGGAAGAATTCAAGGTAGAATTTAGATATTGAATTTACGAAATGAAATTCACTTTTTTCAACTTAAAAACTTACAAATTTTAATATTTATTCATCAATGCCCTTTAAAATAGTAATAAAACGAAATAAAAGAATTAGATTCTTAGTTTTCCCCCTTTTATGGTTATTTCCTCTATTTCTTTTAATGAATGTATAAAAGAAATCTATGACACAATGATAAAACGATCACAATAGCATGATTCTTCTTAAGTAAATTATATTACATATACAGAATTTCCACAAACATTATGATACTAATTTTGTGTACTCAAATCATGATGCACTCATATCTCTTTAAATAGTATTTAACATATTTTGCTTTTTTAAGTTACGTTTTTTATATTAAAACCCATAGAAAACAGCACGTGTCTCATTCTCTAGGAACCGCCAAAGCTTGTTTTTTGTTTTTTAGAAAGTTTGTGTTTTTCAGTAGTTGTAAAGGAAATTCCTTAAACCTTATTTTCTAATTGCTACTATTTATTGTAATAATTCTCTCTTTTTGTCTCTCACATTAATAGATAGATTGATTATAGATAGATTTGTAGTTTTTGTATGTGCATGGCTTTTGATAAATTTATACTAGTGAGACTTATATCTTTCCTAATATATATTGTTAAATAGTATATCCATGGAAATCAAAATAACATAAAAAACTTTTATTGCAATTACTACATCATACAGAAAATTTTGGAATTGGAAACCAACACAATAGAAGATTTAATTGAAACGTTCTATAAGAAATATTTACACATTTGTAAATGAATAAGCGTTTTTTCAGGAACTTCATCCTGGTCTATAATTTTCTAAATACACAACTCTTATGGATTATGTTTTATAACTAAAAAATAAAAGCAGTCATAAAGCTCATTTTTACTTAATTTCCCTCGATAACGAATTTAATATTATGTAAATAGACAAAAATTATATTAATTCTTTTGATGTATTTATTCATATTCTAAACATAAATATCATAATAAAATGTATATAAAATTATTGGTTGAACTGTTCAATAAATTCTGTATTTTTATAAGGCAGTAAATTCAATAAAAAACATTAATATATTAGATATGAGCAACACTGTGCAATAATTTGAATCAATAAAATAGCTACACAAATAATCACTAAATCTTATTGAAACTATATGATAGATTTATTAATGATAAAAATATGAATAATTTGAGATGATTCATGTTATTTGGCTTCGGTTTTTGATCTTGAGTCTTTTAACAATTGTCATGTACTTCTTTGACACGCATACAAATACCCACCAACACACTAAATTTTAAAGTTAAAATATAAGTTGCATAACAGGGAAGTATATAAAAATGTTAAGATATTTTCTTAAATTTTTAAAATTGTATGAAAATTACAAATTTTTAGATTTTTTTGTAGAAATATATTAACTTCTTAATTAATCAAAATGTGTGTACAAATTTTTGAAAAAATTCTCTTCCAGGAGCACATTTTCACTTTCCATAATACGTTTGTGCTGGTCTTGGTAGCTCCAATCTAACTCTTATAAAATGGTATCTGATCGAATGATAACGAGTGTCATATACTTTAAGGAAAGTGGACATAAATATTTAATTATAAAAACAAGAACGATACATTACTATTCTAAAATATTTTTTTATAAACTCTATACCCGTTGATAAATTTGTTGAAATATTTTTTGATAGTAAATCAATGAAACGGATAATGACAAATTAATAAATATTAACTTTTTGTAAAAAGATTTATTAATAAGTGCAGGGTTTATAAGAAATTGAATAAAAGTATTGTTTTTTTACAATTCCCTGGAAACAAATAATCAGAATAGAGAAATGCGATACGACTAGGAAACTGAGTTTTGTTCTTACAACTTAAACGTTAAATGTTTCAGTAAAATCGTGATTGTTTTAGCTTCAAGAGGATTCCATTATTTATTGACAAAACTTCAAAATTAATCATTTGTGCTTTTCATCTGAAATTATTTATTAGAATATGAATAAATTAGTAAAACTTATTATTATAAATTGCCCTTAATTTTGTTCAGTTTTTAAATATTCAATTTTAATTTTAATTATGATAACACGCATATTTTATGAATTAATAGTTTAGTTTACGAACATTTTGCATTATTTTGATTGCTCCATAAAATTAATACCAAAATAGCTGTAAAGAAGAAATAATATCTTTATTCATCCATTCAAGTAAATTTTTAAAAACTTTTCGTGGATGACATTTGATGTTAATACAATTTTTTCAAACATTTTTTATTTAATTAAAAGCTAACTTCCTCTCCAAAAATATTCATTTCTCCACCTCCAAATAAGTAATGAATTCAGTTTGTTTTTCCCCCATGTTAATGAGGATAGGCTTAATTTGTTTTCGGCCTCTTATTTGAAACGATTGTATTTATTTTCGGAGTGTTTAACGCATTTAAAATCAAACATTATTAATTTATCTATTGTTCGGACTCATTTTAAAGTATTTTCGATTTAAAATAATATAGAATAAGGAAAATTAAAAATTTCTATTCACTTTTGCATTACTCCAACTAGAGTAGAATATTCAATTTCAAAGCCAATTGAGTGTGCTGGGAGAATGTTCTGATTTATTTGAAACGGATACGATCTTGATTTTATTTTGATCAGGTATAATTTTATGATCAATTATTAATATTAATTGTAGTTATTTAATAATAAATAATTAAAATAAAAATATTTTTGTCAACCTAGTAGTAATCGATTTTTTTATATTATTTGTTTTTAATTTAAAATTGTGTAAGTGTAGCATACAAGTATTTGATATTTTAATAGTAAAAATATTTTTCGGCATTGAATGATCATGACAAAATTAAAAGATTTCCTCTAACTAGTTTTAAGAAATTTTTCCTTAGAACTTAAGAATATATTATTCATAAATATAATTATTAAAAATACGGTATCGTATCTAATAATCATGATAAAGTCAATCATTTTCTTTGATAAGGCCTTAAGAACAAGAATTTGAAAGTATGCAAAAGAAAAACAAATTACAACACTTAAATTCATTAAAAAATATTTCTTGGAATTAAAACGTTAAAAGACATTTTCTCCATTCTAAAATATGGTAAATATTTTTTGGATAATTTCTGATATACATTATAAAGTAATTTTAGATATAAGTAAGCTTAATGATGATATTCATAAACATGATCTAAGTTTAAATAGATAATTTAAAAGCAATTTATAATTTATAAGTATTTAAAGTCGAATAAATTTGCTTTGATTAGGACTTCTTAAAAGCATTTTAGATTCATTATATTTCCATTGTAAATTATAAGCTGATGATATTAAAATTATAAATAAAATGCTTTTATTTATATTAATATTAAATTTAATAATAATATATAATATTTCATATTAATATAAATAATATATAATATTTTATATTAATATAAATAATATATAATATTTTATATTAATATTTAATATCAATATAAATAATATTTAATATTTATATTAATATTACATATTATTCTTAATTTAAATCAATATAAATAAATTGTCATTGATTTAAATTAAGTGAGCATAGACAAAAGAAGATAAAGGAATAAGAGGAAGGACATTAAATACAGAAAAAATAATTCATGGGTACTACCTATGTCTTTCTAAATTTAAAGTACATTGTATACGCTTCTGCAGCTAAATGTACATGATTTTTCATGAAAATTTCCCATTCAGATGACAAAAACACCTGCTGATCCTGAATTACAATGTAATCCAGGACGAAACTTTTGAGATCTGCATCATTGTGCATGTCAGCCAGGAGTAATAAATCGCAACAATTGGTTGTCCGAAGATTGTGTTTTAGGAAAGATGAGCATTTTCGCTTCAGGGAAACGATTTCGTATTTGTCCGCAGCGAAGTAAAGGTTCTTCGCACCATCCCACTGAAGGTCCTCTAATGCGTCTGTATATAAAAAATGCAACATCCTCCGCACAGTGTCATCATCTAGGTCCGGTATGTTCACGCATTCATCTGCTTTTTCTCTCATGTCGCTTATAAACATAGTCTTAAAAACTGGAGACCTAGCACAGAGAACGGTCTTATGGGCAAGAAACGTCTCTGTTTCTGTGCAGAGCTTTGCATCACACAAAACTCCCTCTTTATATAAAGCTATCAGGTCACTTTTCAAAGTACCCTGATATTCTAACTCTCTCGGTATGCTTTGTAGCGAATTCACATTTTCATTATTTGATGCCATCCATTGAATATTTTGGCACATATCGAAACCATAATCAACTATCTCAATTCTGTCTGGTTCTGCTACTGTGGAAAATGATATTTCGCATTTCAGCGTCATTACACCTTTGGACAAGTACAGACGTCTGTCACTCACCAAGGATTCAAAAGAGATATTAAGAGGAAATTCGCAAGTTTCGCCTGATCGTTTCCAATATACACTTTGCCCACAGAATCGCCAGTTTCCAAAAGAATCCAAAATCCTTTGTTTGGCTGAGAACAGTTTTAAAAATTCACAACGAACCAGAATTCCTACAAAGAATTTCCCTTCATCTGTAAGACGTATGGTCATGTCAAAAGATAATTTATCAGCTGAAGATGAGTTAACATGTACAACTTTTTTCAATCCAGGAACTAGACAGTCTGCGTTTTCTACAATTCCCACAAAGAAAGCTCTTTCAATTCCTATGATGGTACGAACCAGACATTGTTCTTCCTCCATGACTAGCGAATCGAGTTCCCACATTCTGCATCGAACAGTGAGAACATCTTGTGGAAGAAATGCCTCTCGCATTAGACAAAGAACATCGTCTTTCATTGCATAAACCGAATCGCTGCTATCACCTTTTCTGAAATTGTTCAAAAATCGTTCAGCGGTATAAACAAGTGATCTTCCTGAAATAATAAAAGCGAGTTCGAGGTCTACGACTAAGCAATCAGGACCACCATCGGTTTCTTCTCTCTGAAGACATAATCCAATAGAATCTTCCATTCGAAAACCATGAGTCGTTCCAAACAATTTCAATTTCCATTTCGTTCCTGGTATGGCATTTACTTGAAACTCTGGGCTATTAATTTCTGCACCATCTTCCTTTTGCCAGTAGTAACTGAAATTTTCAAAACGCCATACTACAGTAAAACCATTCATTTTAAAGACTTTTTTAAGTTTTTGAACATCAAAAAGCAAAAAGCATTCAAAAGGGAATTTTCGGATACTCCCTAATGGTAAGGATTCAAGTTCTTCCTGTGCCACTCGATTCTGTACTGATGCCAAGTGAGAGTAAAAAACTAAAGTAAATGAATTGTCCATTCCTGGATCATTACCAAAACTTTTCAACCCAAACAGACGGAGTGTTGTGGTTTCCGGCATTGCCAACGCTCACCTCGTTTAAAAATAACTCGAAGTTGTGTACACGCCAGTCTTTAAATTTTCGTTCGTTTTTATTATATTTTTATTTTTAAGAAATAAAGCCAATAAAGTCTTTCTAAATAACTTTATATTAATTTCAAAGAATAATAATAAAAAAAACCCGCCAGTGAAATGAATAAATAAATAAATAAATGGACACTATTTTCATTATGTATTATTTCTGTGCGATTTGAATGGATTTCTTAATTCTTAGGCAATAATTTAATTTACATCTAGCTTTTTAATATATTGTTTCTTCTCTTTTAAATCGTTATCCTTCAATTCAATGCTGAAAATGATTTTTTTTTCAACGTAGAGGGTATCCGAGAATCAGATAAGGCTTCATTTGAGATCAGCGAAGAAAAATATTTATATTGAAAAGTTTAACTCAAGATGATTTTATAAAATCTGGAAATAGAATGTAAATAAAACCAAATAAAAACCTTTACGTTTATTAATTAAAATGCGTACACTTTTATGAAATCTATTGAAATAAAATTATATATATATATATATAT
>JAOUZG010030082.1:8688992-8699005 GCA_026289955.1 Argiope argentata
ATATAATATATATATATATTCTGATTTTTTTTTTTCATTTTACATCAGCAGGTAAAAAAATAGAAACAGCTATCAAAAGAGTGGGAAATAAAATGTTACATTCATGTGGTCTTGGGGTGTTGTTGAATGAATTTCCGACAAAACGAAAACGCAAATAATTGATAAGATATATTTTGTTGCTTTATCAGCATTCCGCGATTGAAGCGCTAGCTATGTTATCAGACGATAAATGTATAATGGTATCAATTTGTTGGCTGGCGAAAGTTCTATACTTGTGTATTCTGTAAAGGCATTTTTATCTGCTTGGATATTCAAAAGTTTCAGTTACTTCTTGGAATGGACAAATCTAAATATTTAGTCTGGAATTCAACATAGAAGAATATTCTTGTTAGTTATTGGTGAATATAGCACTGTTGATAGTATTAATAATGGAGTAATTCAAGAAAAGAAAAAAAATCATTGAATTTTATATTCAGAGATAAGACATGGCAAGAAAATTCAAATAGTAGAAAAGTGTTTCTTAATTGAAGACTTAGAAATAAATTTTCTTACCAGACAAATAATAATGCGGCGTAATGAAATAAGAATAATAAAAGCAATAGAAAAAATATCTTTCATTGCTGTCGTGGATAGTTTCAGTACCTTAGCTAATGAATCGATGATATGCGCCTTTATTTCTAAAGTACCCGGAAATCAACTTAATGGGTTTATTCAGCGATCAGATGAAAGTGAAATTTCATTCCATATAAATTTCTCTAAAGTTATACAGCTACATTCATGCAAAGTGTTCATTTTGGATAACTCAGGTAATTGGCAGGATTGTGGTCAAGGTGACGAACAGCAAAAATATGGTATGAGATTTGTATTTCTTTTAACTATGAAATTCACAACACTCATGGAAAATAAGCAGCGTTATCTTCGAAATGACATGATCGAGCTCAGATTTGAAATGAATTATTTTACTCTAGGAAATACGTTGTTAGAAAAAATTCCTTCTCCTCAAAAAGAACAAAAATCTTCTAGTGGCAGAAATCTACGTGTTTCTGTGAAGGAAAATAAAGCGAAAAGATCACCAACGACTTTGGTGGATGACCTTCTCTCTTTATACAAGGAAGGGGTATTGTGTGACACAAAATTGCGTACAGATTCAGAAACATTTCCAGTTCACAAGAATGTTTTGAGTGCTAGATCACCCGTCTTCAAAAAAATGTTCACCAGTGGCATGAGAGAAACGATAGGCGACTGTGTAGATATTCCTGATATAAGTGCGGATATCATGCGTATATTATTAATATTCCTATATACTGACACAGTAAAAGATATGACATGGCAGAATGCATTGGAATTATACGCTGCTGCTGATAAATATCAAATAGATTCTCTTAAATTGAAGTGTTCGGAATTCTTTGAATTGAATGTGCAACCAGCCAACTGCAGTGACCTTCTATTGTTATCAGATATGCACCAAGATGCTGACCTTAAGCGGTTTGTGCAAGACTATATCGTGGCAAGAGACGAAAAAGTGTTTGGATCTGAAGAATGGCGAGCTTTCATGAGTAGTCATGTTCAGTTAGCAGCTGATACAATGTGCTTAAAATATGCAAGAAAATAGTAAGTTATTGTGTATTGCTGCTCAATATTTTATTAATTGTTCTAAGCCTTTTTTTGAGTTTTCAATATGACTTTGTGAAGATGTTACATGCACGAAGAAGAAAATGATTTTTTTTCTTTATAAATTATTATCTTGTCCATGTTTTTTCGAAACACAATCTATAAATAAAATTTTCTTTTATAAATTGTATTTTATACAAATTGGAATCTAACACAATTCCACCATTTAAAATAGTAATTGTGTATTGCTGCTCAATATTTTATTAATTGTTTGAACTTTTTTTTTGAATTTTCAATATGACTTTGTGAAGATGTTACATGCAGGAAGAAGAAAATGATTTTTTTTCTTTATAAATTATTATCTTCTGCATGTTTTTTTCGAAACGCAATCGATAAATGAAATTTTCTTTTATAAATTGTATTTTATACAAATTGGAATCTGACACAATTCCACCATTTAAAATAGCAAGTATGTGTGTATTGCTGCTCAACATTTTATTAATTGTTCTAACTCTTTTTTTTTGAATTTTCAATATGACTTTGTGAAGATGTTACATGCATGAAGAAGAAAATGATTTTTTTCTTCATAAATTATTATCTTATGCGTGTATTTTCGAAACACGATCAATAAATAAAATTTTCTTTTATAAATTGTATTTTATACAAATTGAAATCTGACACAATTCCACCATTTAAAATAGTAAGTAATTGTGTATTGCTGATGAATATTTTATTAATTGTTCTAACTTTTTTCATTGAGTTTTCAATATGACTTTGCGAAGATGTTACATGTACAAAGAAGAAAATTGATTTTTTCTTTATAAATTACTATCTTGTGCTTGTTTCTTCGAAACATAATCTATAAATGAAATTTTCTTTTATAAATTTTTTTCTTTTATATGTTTATACAAATTGGAATTTAACACAATTCCACCATTTAAAATACTAAGTAATTGTGTATTGCTGCTCAGTATTTTATTAATTGTTTGAACCTTTTTCTTGAGTTTTCAATATGACTTTGTGAAGATGTTATATGCACGAAGAATAAAATGATTTTTTTCCTTATAAATTATTGTTTTGTACATGTTTTTTCGAAACATAATCGATAAATGAAATTTTCTTTTATAAATATTATTATATACAAATTGGAATCTAACACAATTCCACCATTTAAAATAGTAAGCAATTGTGTATTGCTGCTCAATATTTTATTATTTCAATTATTACTTTATGCGTGTTTTTTCGAAACACAATCGATAGATAAAATTTTCTTTTATAAATTGTATTTTATACAAATTGGAATCTAACACAATTCCACCATTTAAAATAGTAAGTAATCGTGTATTGCTGCTCAATATTTTATTAATTGTTTGAACATTTTTCTTGAGTTTTCAATATGACTTTGTGAAGATGTTGCATGTACAAAGAAGAAAATGATTTTTTTCTTTATAAATTATTATCTTATGCGTGTTTTTTCGAAACACAATCGATAAATAAAATTTTCTTTTATAAATTGTATTTTATGCAAATTGGAATCTAACACAATTCCACCATTTTAAATTCGAAATAAAAACTTGTAACGCATGGTAATCTGAAATAAAATAAATGTAATTAGAGTTTAAATGTGCACCTAAATAATTAATGATGAGCATGTTTTATTCACAGTTTTTTTTAGAATTTATGTTTTATATTATCTGAATTAGTGAAATTGTTTATGGCTTTGTTTTGCTTTGTATGATCGGTAAATGAAATTTTCGATGTATTGGAAATGAAATTTTCTTTTATAAAGTGTATTATATACAAATTGGAATATAACACAATTTTACCAATTCGTTTCCATAATTTCGTTTTCTTAATATTTATATTTACCATTATTTGAATTAGTGAAATTGTTCGTTTTTTTTCCTTGTATAAAATACTTTACCTTTAATACTAATATTATTTAAAAAAGAATTTGCATCAAAATTATTTAAATATTGTATATTTTGATTACTTTTTTGCATAATTACAGTTTTATGAAGCAATAAACTATTTTGTGTGTGAATTCTCCATTCATTATTGAATTATACCTTATTTGTCATTCTGAAGTATTTTAGACAATTATGTATTCAAAATGATTTTTTTTTTCAGTTTTTATAAATTTAAATACAGTATTTTCTTCTTTTTTTCTTTTAATCATCTACTAGCTTTTAAAACTCTATTTAATAAGATTAAAAAGATAATTATAAGTAATGAAAATGAAATCTGCGATTGCAAGTTACAAGTTATTATGTGAAAACATTATTATTTTTAAATCATTATTTTTCTTAATTTATTTAAGTCAGTAATTAGTTTAAACCGGTTTGAAACAATCACGAGACTTTATTTATCTAGACTATCTATCTATCTATCTATAATTTTTTTACAACTTTCATTTTCAATTTTTTAGCTGTACCGATTTGAGATGAAATAACAACTATGATGTCATAGATTTACTTCAACTTTTTAAAAATGCATCTGTTGTGAAGAAGTATACGTAATAACAAAGCAATAATGGAAAAAACTGGTCAAACTTTTAAAAATGCATCTTCTTTCAAAGAAGCATAAATAATAATAGTGCAATACGGGTAAAAATTGGTAAAAAAATTCTTTAATCGATAATTTTCAGCGACCCATAGTCTTTATTTTTTGCCAGTAAATTTTGGAGACGTGAAGACTTTCTAACCTAAATAACATCATGTTATCACATGATAAAAAATATTGTCAAAATTAAATTATGATCATTCTGGTCTTTGTGGAATCTTGCCTTTTCATATGTTCTTAAGTGAGAAAATTTCATTTTGAGATTAACATATTTTTTTGATTGAGCATAATATCTCCAATACACCATGAGTTAGTTGAATAAAATTGATTGTTTAATTTCTTCTCAAGATAATTTAGACATGAATCAAATTTAAAATTTGATATCAAGTTGAATATCTATCGGTATATCTAACTTTTGGAATATAAAAAAGTAATGATTAGTTAATAATTCACTTAATTTGAATCACTTTTTTTATATTTAATCATCAATGAAATTTTCACTTATTTTAAACTAAAAGTTCATTTTTGATCAAAATTTTCAGACAATGTATAACCTAAATCTAGTTGATTCAAAATCAAATATAATTATAATATTCACTTATACGGAGAGCCAGACATAATTCTGGAGTTTTAACTCTTCATGATTCTTTCCCCGTTGGTTTTTATTACGACATATGTAATATTAACTATTTTAGAAATAACTCCAAACGTTCACAATAGATGGCAGCACAAGCATTGTAAGTAAATTCAGTTTGTTTTTCTTCTGCAACGCGATTCAAATTAAAATACAAAAATATTAAGTCCAAAGTACAAAGATGTTGAAAATAATGAAAAAGTCGTGTTTTAATTTGACAGTTGCAAAGAAGTCATCTGGAGAGAAGTCGTTCTAGAGATGGACTGTGACGATTTTTGAAATCTATTATAAATCTACTAAACGAATTTCAAAATATATGAAAGAAATTAATAAAATGAATAATGGAAAAAATGTAATGAATAATGAGGAAAAAATGCAATGAATAACATGACTTACGACTTCGGATTCTCAATTAATAAATGCTTAATTATTTTATTTAGTTATGAATATAGTTTTAAGAAAATCTTTAAATTTATAAGGAATTATTTTCAAAGTGAAATTCCCTCCCCCTCTTTATAGGATTAGTTGAAATAAAAGTTTCGATTAAAAAATTCGAAAATCTTATTACGAACTGTGTAAATCTTGGATTACATTGATTTACATGATAGATATATTTACTATTTAAATATAGGATCATGGTCAAATTATCCCTTTTGATTCAATAACTTTAAATTTGTTCTATGAAATGCATTTCATGCTGAAGTTTCAGAATATTACATTAAATAAATGTTATTAGTTTTAAAAATATTTTTGTTTTAGTAAATACAAGAGGATTTTTGTTCTAAAGCCAGAAATTTGAAATGTTGGAAATGAAAGAAATTCTATCAAGTATCTTAAAGCGTCTCTTTATGACTTCTTTGGACAACATTGACTAAATGATTATTTTTCCAAATGTAATTATTCAGGGGACCGGACTTTTATGCTTGGAACTCAGTCTTGGTGATAGTAATAATTATCAATGTCCTGATTAAATGCTCGATTATCATTAACTTGTAAAATTTATTGAGTTCTCCATCAGCACTTCAATAAAGAGAATAAAATATATTTCTTCTCTTAAAGTTTACATTTTAATTTAATTATAAAATTATAAGGAGTTTTGAAAAAGCTAAAATATTATAATTTTTCTAAAGAAGTTTGGCTGGTTGACAAATACAGGAAATCGGGAATAAAATTCTTGACCAAATCTTACAAGTACAAACAAAACCATTATTTACGAAACTTCATTCTTTTGTTCAAAACTGAAAATATTTTAAAGAACAGTTGTTGTTACTTATGGCACTTGCCTATGCAGAAGCCCCCCGCTGATACAGTAGCTGATTTAAGCCGAAAGGAGCGTCTCTTGTTTTTGAAGTAGCACCAACTAGGGCCAAGAGTACGATTTAGCTACACGCTCATCACATGTGCTTGCACAGCCTCTTTTTACAAGGGGACACAGTCACACATCTCACAGATAGAACACAGAAGAACAACCATGCTAGAACCCGGGACTCCCAGAACACGAGGAAGACACGCTACCTCTGTGCCAGAAGGCCTGATTTTAAAGAACTTATGCATGAAATGACTTCAGAAAGGAATACGACATTTTAATATCTGTCGTGCATTTAAACATACAACAAAATATTCCGTGTATCATTAATTTTACATCTCTTTTTTTAAATACCTACTTATGTCAAACATACAGAAAATAAGTGTAAGATATCCAATTCGATTATTATATAAAAAATCAACTAGGCATTCTACTTCAAGCATTCCATTTTTACAGAAACAAAAGCCGACGTCCTGGCATAGGGGTAGTGCGTTTTCCCCTTCATCTTGGCTTCCCGGTTCGGGCATGGTTGCTCTTCTGAGTTCTATCTGTAAGGTGTGGGAATGTGTCACCCTGTAGAAAGGGAATGTGTAAACGAACATGATGATTGCGTTGCAAAAGTCGTACTCTTGGCTCTAATTGGCGCTACTACAAAACAAGAGACGCTAATTTGGCTTACATCGCTTGGCTACTTAAGCTAGCTTGACCATGCCAAGTGCCAATAGAGACAACAATAAGAACTGAAGCGAAAAAAGATTTATTCAGTTTTTGATAAACATACTGGCCAATTTTGAAGAATTGTCAATCATTTAATTATAGGATTTTACTGCTCCTTGATTTAAAAAAAATGGATCTTAAAAATACGGAGACTTGACAAGCTATGTCTCATGTATCCCATATGATTTTTGAGATGAGCAAACTGCTACAAAATTGAAAATAAAATCAAGCTACAAATCTTATTTCAGGATATTTCTGTCACATGATATTTAAATAATAGTAATTCATTCACTCTGATGGCCTTGAAATTTTAGATTTAGTTTGTCATTGTTCAATGCTTCTTATCTGTTTGTCACCTCCGTAAAATTATGGATCCTGGATAAGGGTAAAGTTGCTTTGTACAAAATTAAAAATAGTTACAAAATACAAACTTTTGGCTTTAATCTGATATTTTTACTGAATCTATAGCGCAAATATTTATCTTGAACGCCTTTTTTTTCAAAGTAAATTAAACCAAAATTCAACATAATGAAAGCCGTATTCATAATATATATAAAATTTCATTTATTTAAGTCTGCCTTCGTTTATGAGATAATGCGATTATTTTTTTAAAA
This sequence comes from Argiope argentata, assembly GCA_026289955.1. Classification (NCBI taxonomy): domain Eukaryota; kingdom Metazoa; phylum Arthropoda; class Arachnida; order Araneae; family Araneidae; genus Argiope; species Argiope argentata. The sequence goes on from JAOUZG010030082.1 coordinate 8,696,437, forward strand.
TAACCGCCTTTGACGACCAACCATTTCAGTATTATTACTGCTTACTAAAATTTCTGTTAAACACTTTGAAAGGAATATTAAACCTCAAACATTTCTAGCATTCTAAAGATTAATATAAATTGTAATCAAAGATATCATTCACATTATAAGTATTAATTAAGTTCTATTTAGTTTTATTCATTGTTCTTATTAACTTTATATTGCAGGTTTTATTAATTGATAAAGATCTTATTGAAAAAAAGAGAATAGAAGCTTGTGGTTCCTTTGCTTGGTTGTGGACTCATTACAATGTTTGAAAATGACGTTAACATTTTTTTAAATGAATTTAATGGTCATTTTCTTTTAAGTAGTAATAACTAACTTTCTCAAGAAATGGTAGAAAAATTAACGAAAATAATCTAATCTTAAATCTAAATTTTTCAAAGAAATACAATCTTTTTTTTAAATACCAAGAAAAATTTATGATTTTAGATTTTTCTAATTAAATCAATTCATAGTACCGATTTAATAATTAAGAGTAATAATGAATAATTATTAAGAATAATAATGAATATAATTAATTTCATGTGTATCAAGATGCAGAATTACAATTTCGACTCCTATTAATGTGAGCTAAAAGTTATTATCTACTAGCCGCCTTAGGCGACCAGTCGGTTCGCCAATATTAATGCCGACTAAAGGGTTAAATAATTTTTTATATAACTTGGTCTCATAATAAGTTTTTCATCAAAATATTTTTAAGCTTCAAATTTCGATAGTCATATAATTCTCTTATACTATTATGTAGGCCTTAAGCAGTCCTATCTTTGAAATCCGCATCTCTCTCGGATTTTCTATCAGTGCACGTAAAATTCACTTTTAAATTAAATTGAAAATGATGAAACTTCAATTAATATAAAGACCTCTTTACTCAATCTAAGCATGTCTTTAAATAAAACTAAGAAATGAAAGCAGAATAGTCCAACATTGAAGTTTTATGTTCGATACAGAAATTGAAACATTATAAATTTTTTTTATAATTTATAAGATCTCAGGGAATTATTCAGCAAAAATTTCACAGGTTAATTGAAACCTTCAGTTTTTAATTTTATTTTTAGATTTATATAAATGCTCTCAATAATAACATTTTTTTTAGGTTTATAAATATATTTCTAAAAAATTATGGTTTAAATTCCTTTGGTCTTATAGATTCATATTTGTAAAACATTCTTAATATTTCAACTTCTAAATAAATAAATAAGCATTTCTATCTTCTTCTAATCTGTTTGATTCATTCAGTTCTGAATATTGCAAGTTTAGAACAATTATCATTATCATAATCTAGACCAATTATTCTAGAGTAACTCTGATTGGCTTCTTTGATATCTTGATAAAGTGATTTAAAATCGCCAGTTTATATCGAATAGTTGTATTGAAATTTTCATTGATTGATCAGCTTTGATGATTGATTTAGTTGATTGGAGTGCCACTTTTTTATTTAAGGACTTATTGTCTCTCGAATATTTTGCTAAATATGATTCACAGAGCAGACGATGTATGTAGAAATTTAATTCATCGGCATGTTTCCCTAAATCTATAATTATATATTTCACTTGGACCAATTGCTAAGAAATTTATGTCTCTCACCAAAAAATTAAGAAATTAGATGTTGGGCTCTGATTACAGAAGATGCCTTGTAGATGTTAAGCCATATTTGCCTTAAATAAAATTGCTTAATTAGATTAGTAAATATGTATAGTAAAATATCATGGAAAACTTTTCCATCCATTTATTTCTCAAAAATATCATGTTTCATATTTGTTTCATTTTATACAGACACGTGCCGAAAATGACATTTTTATATATATTTAATTTGGAATGATAGTTGATTTATTTTTTTCTCGTGAGAGAACATGATATTGTTTTGGTAGAAAGTTTTGATGTCTCCGAAATATGCGGGTAAAAATAGTTTTATATGTTTTTACAAATTTTGCATTGTTAATTATTACGTATGCTTGTTTGAAAGAAGATGCGTTTTCAAATAGCTGACCTACTTTTACCAGTATAGCTTTAATATTACGTTACTTCGTTGAAAGAAGATGCGTTTTTATTTCACATGATTCATTAAAATGCGGAGATAAATTACAATCACGAAGGCGTAGTATTTGATTTGCACAATATAGCTTCTTATCATAAGTAAAAGTAACAATTCAAAACAAATCTTATTGTTTTAAAAATTAAAAAAAAAAGAATGCAAAAATATTTTACAACTACTGATAATCAATTGCTTTTTGTTCGTCGTTTCTTTTAAATGACGTCATTTTCAAAGTTCGTTTAAGATTTCTTGCTTTTAAATAATTAATCTCGCTCTCAGAAGATCATCGTTTGGTGCTTTTCTAAAAATTCTTTTTCAGTTTTAACTGTCGCACTTTTGTAATATATTTTTATTTAGTGTTTTTATTTATTTTAATTCTTCAATGGAATTGTTAATTTTGATATTGCAAACGATCAAGAAAAATTTTCTCTTGCATTTATTGTTTAAAAAATATCACATTTCCTATTTGTTTCATTTCATATAATCACGTGATGA
>JAOUZG010030082.1:8724494-8735644 GCA_026289955.1 Argiope argentata
TCTGAAAGAAACGAAACATTTTATTTTGAATGGAGACACAAATTTTGAAGTACATAGATGGAATTAATTTTATGAATTTCGATTATCAGATATTCAATATCTAATTAATAGAAATTATTTTAAATGCATACAAATTGGAAAAACTTAAATAAAAAATGTAAAAGCTAAAATATTAAAATTTTTAGAAATAACAGCTTTAAAACTATATACAAAGAAAATAAAATTAAAAGGATATTAATTAAAATTATAGAATTTTAGTTCTTCTTGCCATATAAATATAGATTCAATGGTGGATCAAGTAATTGGAGTCGCACAATGTATGCATGTATACAAACACAATGCATACAAGTATAGAATGTATAGAAACAACAAAAATGTTTTGAGATAGATTGATGATATTGGATATATGGTCTTAAAAAATCAATTTCGTACGTTTATATCATAATTTTACAGTAATCCTTTCAGAGGAAATCCGTCTATCTAGTAAGGTGAAAAATTTTCATCTTAAGTATGACGCCTCATCAATTTATTTTGCCATTTTACAGAGAGTTATATGCCTCCTGATTCTTCGACAAACTTTTTAAAGCTCTTTATCCAAGCGTTTGGAATAAAAATATTTATACAAAAGCTTAAAAATATCGTTTAAGGGTGTTCTTAAATTTAATAAAAGTAGGGTCTTCAAATTTTCAGCTCAAAATTCAAAGGAATGTTTGGAAGGAAGTTGAAAGGAAAAGGATAGGCATTTTTGAAAGGAAATTGAAAGAAAATAGAAAGGGATTTTTCCCTAAACTCCTTGAAAACTTCAAACTGATAGAATAACTGATGGAACACATAGAAGTTAACATGATGATTTCAAAAAGAAGAGAACTGGATAAATAAAATCTGATATGTAAATTTATCATATGGAATATACATATCTAACATAGGGAATTGTTTTTCCTGAGTCTGTACTTTCACAAGCATGATGACGCAATAATTCAAAACCACACTAAATTAAATATGTGGGGCTTTAGATAGAAAAATAGAATGTGGTTTTGGGAACACAATATTATTTCCGAGTCATTCGGTTGGAAATAACGCATATAAAACAAAAACTGAATTTTTGGGCACCTTTATTTAACACTAGGGATAAATCCCAAAAATATGGGACAACATGGGAAATTCTATTAAAATGATAAATACAACTGGAGACATTTCGAATTTATTGTTTGCCAATGTCATGAGAGGGATAAATCCATTTTATCCTAGGGGGAAGGATAAAGCCGTTTGTAGTGTACATGCAAAGATGTTTTTAAAAAAAACACACTCTCCTCTGGTTATGTTTAAAAATGCTTCCTGGAATAATATAAAAATTTTCTTTTTAAATGTAATTTATTTTGTTTGATGAACAAAAGACAAGGAATAAAAGTGTTGAAAAATGTCTGCATCTGAAAAGTGCATAAAATAATATATACAAGTTAACAATGCATTTATCTGAGCTCAAAGCTCAGACGCATAGGATAAACATTTCGAATAGAGATATTGGGGTAAAAGAGTACTTTATCCCTTTGGTCTAGGGATTTAACACGAAAATGAGCCAGAACGCAAGCTATAATAGTCTTCGCCTCCATCATTGCAAATTTTTGACCTAAAAGAAAGGGAATTGTATAACGTTAAAATATATCATGTTACAATATTAAAATGCTTTATGTTAAGAAAAAAGATATACATAAAACCATAAGAAGATTTAAGTAGCTACTCTTAAATTAATAAATTAAAATATAAAATAAAAATTTGTCAAAAATTTTGTGCCTAAAGCAATATTTGGAAAAATTTAATATTCTTATAATTGCATGAACTTGATATAAATACTATTAAATTCATTAAATTTTTTATCTTAATAATAATTGCTTAGTTATTAAAATCATAATTTATTTTAATATGTACAATGGTTGTTGTTGTTCTTATGTTCAGCTTTACAACAAAAGGAAGGTTGCAGTAGCTTTTAAGGGTAGTCATGGATTAGACTCTCCGACCCGCCACGAAGGCACACGGATTAACCGACGAAACTGAATGACCGGACCGCCGCTCTAGCAACCGGGAACTATGGTTGAGTCCTAATGGCCGACAACGACCACAGTACAACCCTCCCCGTAGGGAGTACGTCCCGTCATCGTGGGGGAGTCTAAATCCCACTCTTATTGTATCCTCCGGGTTGACGAGATCCGACCACCATACCGGAAGCATCTCATCTTCATTTCGATGTGCCCGCCCGGGGAAAAGCTTTTAAGGGTATGAATCCTTGAACACTCGAGGGCAGAAGGCTGTCTTCTAGTTCACACGCGTCACAAACCATTTTTCTTGGGTGGACTTCATTCATGCATTTCATTCAATCATCCACATATAGTAATTTAGATTTGGAAAAGTAAATGACCACCTCTGACACTGTACCTCGAGTAGTATTACTCTCGACATATAGGACTTTGCGTTGACGACAAATTTAATGCGCGTCATGCGCCACGCACACACGAAGAGTCTACGGCTGGCGCGTTCGAATTCGCAGTTCCAAGGATGCGAATCCAATGACTTACCAAGCAGTTTATCCCGGTCTTTGTTATAGTTTAATATTCTTTTCGCATTGTTTTCAACTCGTTTGGTTTATTATAAAAAGCTTAGAATTTCAGATTTGGGGGAATAATTATTCCTTTTTTACCCTTGAATTAAATATGTCAAAATTTTTTTTCTTATATATATTATGCTTTCTGCCATTCGATATACAGGGTGTCCTAGAAGTCTTTGACACATTTCAAAAATTCGGTAAAAAAAATAATAAACGAGATAGAAAGTAAAATTAAATTACATTTATGACCTTATATAGTAAAGTTTTTTTTAATGCAAAACTGGCCGGTAGATTGCGGTACTTAAACGTTAGAAAGAGTTATTTGGAAAATGGCTTCTCCAAGTGAGCGCGCGTTTTGTGTTATGTGGTTTTTCGAATCGAAATCTGTGACTCAAGTTCAACGTAATTTCCGTACGAAATATGGGAAAAGACCCTCCATCGCGTAACAGCATTATTGCATGGAAAAATAAGTTTTTGGGAACTGAGAGTGTCCTGGGTCGACACAGAAGTGTCGTCGATGGAATTCATCAGTCATTTGCTCGTAGCCCCCGAAAATCAGGGGCCCACATCGAGGTGTATTGATACGTTAAAAAAAAAACTTCTCTATTTGAGGTAATAAATGTAATTTAATTTTACTTTCTATCTCGCTTATTTTTTTAACCGAATTTTTGAAATGTGTCAAAGACTTCTCGGACACCCTGTATTTCATAATTGTATCTAAATAAATAGAAAATTTACTGGCTCTAGAAAAGATAAGCAATCCCCTTTTTATGATAAAAATCTAAAATCCAATCGGCATGGTGATCATGTTGCAATTAATAAAAAGGGCGACTTTGATTCCTTGAAATCTTGACATAGTTTAAAAAAGAAAATTACAGACAATGTTGATATTGATTGATTTGGCTTTTAAGAATTTTGTGCTCAAGAACTACCCTTAGTTAGACAGCAACAACAAAAATAAAAAAACACCTGCTATAGGAACAATTTGTCCTGTGATATGTAAAAGAAATGACTACATACTAATGACAATGAAAATCACATGTGTTTTGAAAGCATCATCAGACGCAGACTTTTAAATGTACAGACCCTTCGATCCTTATGATAATTCCATTATTGGTCTAAATCTTTTGATGAACACTATTCGTATGAAATATTTACCCAACGAATAATTTTGTCAAAATTACTGAATTATATTACAAGTTTGTTTCTGCTGCATTATTTTTGGCATTCCCTATTTTTTCTCTCTTACATTAAAAAAAAAAGAATTACTTTAAAAGCATACTAATCACTAGCAACGGCATTACAATTATTATAGAAAATTAATATCTTTACTTTTCTATTTATTCCCCTTGAATTCGTTAAATAAATTTAATTTTGTACATAAGTTTTGTATAATTTATTGGAGTAATTTAAAGGAAAATGAAGGTTGCTGTATGAACTCGCGACACAGGGGGCTGTAGCCGAGTAACATAACCACAATACCAAAAATGTAAATCAGAACCGCAGACGTTATATGGCTTGGGAATATAGCAACACAGTACTCCCCCACCAGTAAGTCGGCGGTGAGACGAATGATTTTGAAGCGCCAAGTGTTAAGACGAGTTAGTGAATGCCGGATGCGTTAAGTGAGTTTAACGGCTTTGTTTTTGATTTCTGCGTCAAGTGAGTCTGACGGTTTTTGAAGCTGGTATATAGGGCCATTTTAAGCGAGTTTGACGGATTTGCTTTTCTTGCTGCGTCTAGTGAGTTTGAGGGCTTTGCTTTTGCTTACTGACGGTTCTGTTTTGATTGCAGCATCAAGTGCGTCTGACGGCTTTTGCCGGGCAGATGATGCCTCAACATTTGCATGAGTTTGCGTTGTCAAGGTCACCAATCTGGCATGTGAAGGCTAAGGTTAGAACCTGTAACGTTAGTGCCAGTATCCGAGTAACGTAACCACAATATCAAAAGTACACTTCAGTATCATAGATGATATCTGACTTATGAAGCTAGCGCCACATATTTCTCGGAATTTGTTAACTGCCTTTTCTTTTTAGGTTTTCTTTTTCTAACTCTAATTTTTTTTATCTTTTCTTAAACATCGTAATACCTAGAATTTAATAGTTTTTTTCTCTGTTTAACATTATAGCCGTATCATCAAGCTTAAAAGCAAAAACATTGTGTTTTGAATATTACATTAAAAAAAGTTGAATAATAATTGCGAATGCTAAAACCAGTATTATGTTAAAAATATTTTAAAATATTATACGAATGAATAAATATATATTTTTATATATTTATATGCAACTTGCCATTATTCAATGTGAATAATGCGACACTTTAGTACGTGAAAATCATCTACTTCCGTAATATCCGAATTGAAATGGAGGAATCTTGGTTTTTATAACAATTTATGTTAAGATTATTCTTATTAATATATCAGGTATATTAAATACTTCAGGTGTTAAATCCACGAATTATTGTCTCAGAGAGAGTATTAGTTCGCGTTCTCTTGACATTATTAATTTCTTAAAATACAATTTAATCTCTTACTTTGAGCCGATATGAACTTGGAAACAGAATTTTTATCCAAAGGTCATTTTTTTAGTTATTAGCTCGAGCCTTATTATTTGGTTATTAGCTTTAAAAATGCATCAAATTTAAGATTAAAAATGTTGTTTGCTCAAGTTTTTTAAGGTTGATTTTGAAGTAACCTACTTAAAATTATATACACATTTGCCTTTTTTTTAAATTTAAAAAAAAGAACAGCTGGCAAAGGTGAGTGTTGAGCTGTTAACATTCTTATTAATAAGTCTCGAATTTGTTACAAGATGGCACCCATTGTAATGAATCAAATTCAAATAGATTTAATTTATACATTGATTTAATGAAATTATAAAAAGAATTCCATTATCTTTAGGGAAGGGTACGACTTCAGATAATCGACGGTTAGAAAGCTCTGCCGAACTAAGTTCCCGCTGGTAAATAAACATTGATAGCTGAAGAATTTATTGATAGCGGAAGAACTACGCATGTCGAATTACAACTTTGGAGCTAAGTAAAAATGTGTTTGTGTGGCCTCTACAAATCACAGGTCTCAAAAGAAATAAACATGTGTTTGGAAAACATCGGGGGGAGGAAAAGGTGTGACATTTTTAAATAGATAAAATACGCCCACCCTTTCAGAGCGACAAAGGGGGGGGGTCTGGAGGCAAATGACCATACTTTTATCTAGTGGTTGTGGGTTGCTAATAAATGCTTTCCTCTTTCATTTGATTGGACAGGTATCTTAGGTCAGATGGTCAAATAAAACTTGAGGAATATGTTGATTTGGGAGAAACTTCAGTTATTTAGACTGCCTTGTTTTCTGGGCTGATCATCCAGCGAGTTTTTGGGAATCATCAATTTACGATTTCGGCGAAGCTAATAGAATGAGCGGATAAACCCCGAACATCGGGCTGGTTCTTGCTGGAGTTCACGAAGGACTGAGTTTTTTCTCTTCACCTCAAGGAGAGTTTTCTTGCTTATCTGAAAACGCAACACCTTCCCCTAATGAAAAATTCTACTTATGCAATTGTGAACTATTAATCAAGAAATGTATAACTGTGTGAAATATATAAATATTATAGCTCGGAATAAATCCTTGATTTAATTACTCGAAAAACCGAGTTTTACTTTCTGGCGTAACTAACTAGACGCCATGGCCTAAGATGCTACAGGATACTCAAACGCTATGGATTTTAAAGATTCAGCTCATCAGAAGGTAAATAATAAAAAAAATGGCAAAAGTTTATTCTGTCATATATTTAAAAATTCTACATTAGTTCATGAAATTAATTTTTTGAAGCAGTTTTTAGAGGTATTTTCATATGAAGATGGTTTCTTTATATTTCCAAGAAATATTATACAAAATATAAAATTTACGAGTTTTTTTTTATAGTTAAGCATTTCATATTTAAAAAAAACTAAAGTTTACTATTAAAAATAGGATGCTCATTGTAATACTAATTTTTCATCTAATTTCTCTCCATCAAAAGTACTCTATACTAACACAAAATACAAAACAATCAGGGTTTAGGTGGCTAAAATAAAATTTTTGTTTAATTTATTAAACTTTATTACCTATGCAGTTTCTAGGTCCTGCAGAAAATGGAGTATACGCATAAGGGTGTCTTCCCACACAATTTTCAGGAAGAAAACGAGTCGGATCGAATTTCTCAGGATCAGGAAAAACTTCAGGATCTCGATGTAAGGCCGGAAATAAAATAACGCAGATAGAACCTTTCTCCACCGTGTGATTCACTGGAATAGAAAATTGCATGTATTAGTTTTTTCTACTTTTTCTTATATGCATTATTATAATGTATAGTGAACTAAATTACTTTAATTGATTTGATTGATTTCTGCCAATAATGTCAGAAAATATCATTAAATAAGTTAAGATACAAACAAAATCAAAGCAAATATTCCGGGTTGTGCATATACAAGGAATGAGAAATATTCTAAATAATTTTCACTTCCAGAGCATCATGAAGAGAATAAATAAAATCTTCCAAAAGCGTAACGATAAAGCTGTACATAATGAATTCACAAATAAACTTATGAATGCTAACACTTGTACCTTTTGGAATTTCGCCTCGTCTTTTTTTTTTTTAAAAAATTCGCCCTTAAAGGCCCAGCAAGTATTGTTAACACTGACATTGATAAAGCAAACTGCTTCACTGACAGCTTTGAGATCCAGTTTCAATTAAATAATCATAAACATGAAGAAATAGAGTTGCTTGTAAATAATATAGTCAAAGAATTTCTGAATAATCTACCTAATTATTTGTATTATGTTTTATGCCTACCATTGCTGAAATTACTGACTGCATTAACAATTTATATTAATAAAGCCCCGGGCCTTGATGGCATTAATAATAAAGTTATTCGTAATCTCCCGCCTAACTATATTTCTTTACTTCAAATTATCATTTATAAAATTTTGGCCATTCGCCATTGGCCCCTTCCCCACTAGATGGAAAACAGCTGTTGTTGCACCTATCCTCAAACTGAACAAAGATCCTACCAAACCGACCAGTTATAGACCCATTTCACTTTCTTCCATTTAATAAAATTACCGAGCATATTATTCTTAACAGGCTTAGCTCTTACTTTGATCAACGTAATATTCTCTGCCCTGAACAATTTGGTTTTACTAATAACCTCTAAATGACACAACGATTTGTTAGGGTAGTTGAATACGTCGAAGAAGATTTTACTAACAACCAAAAATCTGCTGCTGTTTTCCTTGATATTCAGAAAGTTTGGCAAGATGACTTTATTTACAAGCTAATTACTTACAATAATCCTAAATATCTTATCAAAATTATTACATCTTATTATTATATATTTTCTGTGTCAGAGTAAATAACACACTTTCAGACACTAAACACATTAAAGCCAGCGTCGCCTAAGGTTCTGAAATTGATCCTTTTCTTTTCTCACTTTATGTCAATGACATCCCTAGGCAGTTTAATACCTTGCTTTTCATACCCCAGCGACACTGCAATACTAGTCAGAAATAAAAATCCAAATTTCATTTCAATAGCTCTTACTAGACACCTTAAAACACTTGAAGACTGGTTTATAAAATGGAAAATTGATATCTACCCTAACAAAACTGAAGCCATTATGTTTACCAAAAATCTTGTTTATAAGGAATTCCGCTCCGGCAAAATTAAAAACCAAATTATCCTTTGGTTTAAGGAATGTAAGTATTTAGATGTTATTTTAGACAACAAACTCTCCTGGCGTCCCCATTTCATTTAAATTAAAAACAAGTTTCGAGACATAACTCGTATATTTTATTTCCTAATATCTCGAAACTCCAAAATGGCCAGGGATAACAAAATACTTACTTACTCTACCTATTTGCGCTCAGTTTTAATATACGCATGTCCGGTTTGGGGATATGCTACCATGTCCAATTTAAGAATTATTGAAGTACAACAAAATCATCTAATTAGAAGATTCTGTAACTGTAAATATTATATACCAAATACCAATAAATATAAAGCTCTAGAATACCCCCCTAAAAAACTTTTATTAAAAACTCATGGTTTAACTTTATAAAAATCTTGATTTCCATGAAAATGAAGCAATTTATCGATTCCTAAATACTCCCCTAATCTTAGCGTTAAAAGACCTCGTAACATCCTTATTTATATTGTTTCTTTTCAACATATTCAGCCAATTTGCTTTTTCTTAATTTTCCTATCTTAACTGCAAAGCAGCACACCTCCTTTCTTTGTTGCACTTCCCTTTTTATCCTGACTGCCAATGAGATCCTAAGCTTCGTTATGGTCCACCATCCTCCTCAGCTGCTGTGATTACTTAAGTAGGAACTCTTAGAGCTTTTGAAGATAAAGCTTCGAGTCCTGGATTTTGAACTGAAAAGACGTATTTCGCCTTCATCTCGAACCTCAGGACTCTCACCCTTGCTACCGCTGGCTAAACTGATCGGGCCCAATTCGTCCTTTTCAGGACTATAATGGAAGTGTCTACCTCAGAAATCCCCAAGAGAACCTACACTATGTCTGAAGGTGATGAACCATCTAAGCGGCTCTGCCTAGATGCCCAAGATACCATCGAAAATGAAAATTCAGAAGTATAAGCATGCGATGCCTGCTTCCAAAGAGAAATTCCTCTCAGCCAACTACAAATTCATACCGCCGAGTACGATATTCTCATAAACAAAATGAAGATCTTGGACAGCTTCCGTATAAAGACACCGGAAGCAGAAGAGACTTGTATTCAATATACTAGAGATGTAGGGTGAATTGTTTTAACTTGAAAAATTAGAGTGTAGTAGACCTGGAGTATGTGTTTTTAATAAATCGGTTAGGTCAGTGTCATCCCCCCCAAAAAAATAAAGAAAATGAATTCCAGCAGGTCCCTAAACGTAAATCTGCTAATCAAAATAAAACTACTGAACCCCAATTAAAGAAGTTCCTACTTAATAATAATGTTGTGTCATTTAACTTAATTGAAACTGAAGACCCCATAGTGGATACCCCACCCCTATCATGCTAAAATACCCCCCCCCCTTGATTATGATAAAGCACTCAAAAAACTGCATGAAAATATCAAAATGAAAGACGCTAAGTTAGGGAACGGGTTCATCTAGGTATTCACGGAGAACCGTAACGAACACCGTAAAATGGAAGAGTTCTGTAAATCTAACGCACTCGAATACTATGTAATTCAATACAAGGACGAATGACCAGTAAAAGTAGTTATCAGAGGACTACACCTAGAGCACATGGTAGACGACATCAGAGACCACTTAATTGAAAAAGGATTCTCGATAGAAAAATTAACGAGACTCGCACAAGCCAAGACCAGACGCTCTCTACCTCTGTTCCTAGTCGAACTTAGGTGTACTAAAAATGTTCAGGACATCTACAAAATAGAACACAATAGGTACCTTAGGGTCACAGTAGAATAATACGGAGGCAGAAATTCAGTAGCTCAATAGTACAAATGTAACTACTTCGGCCATAAAGCCTGAAACTGTCAGCTAAAGCCTAGGTGCCTAAACTGTAAGGGTGTTCATAACACCAAAGAATGCCCCATTATTAATCGTGTGGAATCACCTAAGTGCATTCATTACAATAAAATTGGAGATATTGCTTCGTACAAGCGCTAAGAAGCTTTCCCCAAGCCCCTAAATAAAGAAATAAATAGGATTAAAAGAACTCACTCCACGCAGCATAATCAGGCCTTCATTAAACCCAATGTCCAGTTCTCACAACTTTTTAAAGGCAGTAAACCCAACAGATGGCGCCATAAAATTAACTGTAACCGATAGCCAGGACATAAACAAACAAAATGTAAACAAAGAGGAAATCGCCGGTGATATGCTAGCGCTGATGGAACTGAGAAAAGTTGAGAAGATTAAAAATAAATTATATATAATCTTTAGGACAATCATGAAGGCCATCGGAAAAACTAATAATTAATGTTCTTCTGTAACTCTCTTAATATTGTGCACTGGAACGCATATGGGATCAAGGCTAAAATTAGCGAGTTCAAACTGTTTATCAATAAGCATAGCCCCGCTATAATACTTTTACAGGAAACCTACCTGAGACAGGGACAAAAAATTAATATAGCAAATTACTCAGTTTACTACTATTATAGAGATCTACAAGACGACCAGAGAGCAAGCGGAGGCACCGCAGCTGTAATTAAAAATTCAACCCCGCACTACCAAGTCATACCCGAAACTCTCCATCACGTTGAAGCAGCTCTCTTAGATATTACCCCTAAAAATAAAGACCCTATAACACTAATTTCCATCTACGTCCCTCCAAATGCAGACCACAATCTTTTCATATTTGATATAGAATATCTCCTGAAAATTAGCCCAAACCCCATTATCTCTGGTTATTACAATGCACATTGGTTGAAAACAAATTGAAAAAAATTTAAAGAGCAGCTTCTAAATAGTCACTTCCAAATTATGAACATGGAGATTCAGAAGCGACAACAGCAAAGGTATCACACTCAGGAGCTTTATAGATACTGC
>JAOUZG010030082.1:8735654-8755757 GCA_026289955.1 Argiope argentata
TGGAAAAAATTTAAAGAGCAGCTCCTAAATTGTCATTTCCAAATTATGAACATAAATACCTAATCAAAAATAGACCCAATTAACCATACGTAAACCTCCAATTAAAAAAACTAAACGCCGAGAGGAATAAAATGCTAAAAGTTTTCCAGCAAATCAAAACCATACTAAATAAAATGAATAATCAAATTAAAAAACCTTGACAGCAAAATCAGGAGCACTGAACTTACCAAAAAACTTGTAAACATAAACAGCGAGAATGGGGAGCTGTGGAACCTTGTGGGACTTTTTAAAGAGAAAAAACAAAACATTCCGACCCTTAACGGTTCAGTTAGTAACGCGCTAACCGACCTCGAAAAAGCAAACTGCCTGACGAATATCCTGGAGACCCAATTTAATTTAAACAGTTTATCTCATGAGGAAAACGAAAGCGTAGTCGAGGAAACTTTAAACTGCTATCGCGACACACAGATTGTGGCACTAAACCAAAAATACTCGAAGTAGATCTACCGCAACCATATGAGATAGTTAATTAAAAACCTTAAAGAAAAGAGAGCCCAAGGTATTAACAACATTTCTATTAAAATAATTAAGAAATTACCACTTAATTCTAACTATAACCCTGTCAATGCAAAAGATTTATGAAATAGGAAACTTTAGGATAAGACGAGCGATTCTCCGATTTGTCCAACCAGCCTTTTTCAATCCAATGATACGATCTCTGTCAAACTCTGACAGTTGCTTGTAATGAGCATGAACCCTGCGGGGAGGCTTTATTTAATTTTTTGAAAGTTAATATGAATCGTAATCAAACCGAAAGTTTTAACAACCGTTGAAGAACTGCACCTTATATAAATCTATTGGATGTGCAGTTCCGATGAGTTGAAGATCAAGCTATTTCTTCATGGGATACCAACATTTAATCATTTGCATATCTGGTCAAAACATTCATGCAAACGAAATTTCAAAGCATTCGGATGATTGCTTCTTGGTGCGTCGATATCTTTGTTATAGAGTGTATATTTGTGCCAAATTCGGTTGCTATATATTTTGTGAAATTTTGAGGTTGAGAAATTTTACTCTTGTGCAATAATATTTCGAGGAGATATCGCAGATAAATGACAAAAATTCATCTTAATTTTTATTCCTTAAAGTTTCAAATAGCTGCTCCGAAGTACTTCTGACTCTCCAAGTTATATTTGTATCAAATTCGGTTGCTATACAAAAAAAGTAATCAAGTCAAGAGTATCAACCCACACACAATCATCAGTCTACAACTATTCACAGCTTACCATTTAGAATTTTTGTACAGAAGAGAAATAGTTTTTTCCTAATGTACACGAATCAAAGTTGAAGTATAGATTATTTTGCACCACTTCTCAATTAAAAATCAATCATACAGAGAGATTTCATAATTCTAATCTAAAATACATAAGAACTTTGTGAAAATCTATAAGGGACGTTTGGGAAACAAATGAAAAATAATACAGAAATAAAAAAAGAGAAAGACAGGCGTGCAATCATAATGAAATCAACGTAAATGATGGTCACTGCTTTGTATTTGGAACCGGTTCTAATTCATATAGATCTTCACTAAACTGAAACTGTTGTTGGATTTGAAATGTATGGGGACTTTAACAGACACCCCTGCTCTTTAAAACATCCTTCTTATTAGGCATATATATGGGACAGTGTAATCTTAGGTTTAGGTTTTTATCTCTTTATCTTTTAAACAATTTTTGGTACTTACGTATTAGACCGTCAATATGCCAACGTTCGCCAATCACCTCTAATCCAATTACTTAGGTGGCCAGAACTCTTTGATGCCTTTCAGAAGGGTTATAAACAGTTTTCAAGTATAAACTCATCTCATGTTCATTCAAACACATATTTTTGGAATAATTTCATAATTTCATAAAATGTTAATAATTTCCGTAAAATAATACGTTTAAATATACACTGAAGTGACAAAAGTCATGGGATGACTGTTAATATCGTGTCGGTCCTCCTTTTGCCCGGCGAAGTGCAACAACTCGACGTGTTATGGAGTCAACAAGTCATTGGAAGTTCTCTGCAGGAATATTGAGCCATGCTGTCTGTATAGATGCCCATAATTGTGAAAGTGTGGATGGTGCTGGAGTTTGGGCACGAACGGACCTTTCGATGATGTCCCATAAATGCTCGATGAGATTCATATCGGGCGATCTTGGTGGCCAGATCATGCGCTGGAATTGTCCGGAATGTTCTTCAAACCAATCGCCAACAGTTCTGGCCCGGTGACATGGCGCATTGTCATCCATAAAAATCCCATCGTTGTGTGGGTACGTGAAGTCCATGAATGGTTGCAAGTGATCTGCAAGCAGCTGAACATAACCATTTCCAGTCAATGATCGGTTCAGTTGCACCAGAGGACCGAGTCCATGCCATGTTAAAACAGCCACCACCAACTTGAACAGTGCCTTGCTGACAGTTTGGGTCCATGGCTTCGTGGGGTCTGCGCCACACTAGAACTCTACCATCAGCTCGTAACAACTGAAATCGTGACTCATCTGACTACGCCACGGTGGTTTTCCACTGGTCTAGGGACCAGTCGATATGCTCACGAGCCCAGGAGAGTCGCTGCAGGCGATGTCGTGCTGTCAGCAAAGACACTCGAGTCGGTCTTCTGCTGTCATAGCCCAAGGAAGACAAATTTCGCCACACAGTCCTATCGGACACGTCCCAAATTGATTCTTGCAGTTATTTGAGGAAGTGTTGCGTGTCTATTAACGTTGACCATTCTACACAGATGTCGGCGGTCTCGGTCGTTAAGTGCAGGTGGTTGCCCACTGCGCTGTCCATGATGGGATGTGATATCTGAAATTTCATGCTCTCGGCACACTCTTGATACTGTGGGTCTCGGAATGTTGAATTCACTAACGATATCCTCAATGGAATAACCCATGCGTCTAGCCCCAACTAACATTCCTCGTTCAAAGTCTGTTAATTCTCGTCGTGCCGCCATAAATCACGAAAAACCTGTTCACATGAATAATTGAACACAAATGTAAGTTCTGGAAAACGAACTGCGCATTTATACTTTTTCGCTGCGATACTACTGCCATCTGTATATTTGCATATTGCTATCTCATGACTTTTGTCACTTCAGTGTATTCCATAAAAATCAAAACAGAAAAAGCAGTTAATGATCTTCTACGAAACCAACAAAATTGTAGACGACAGTTAAGATTTGCACAGTTTCTAAAATAATGACGGTTTTTTGCCATTACTGGCGGTTTAGTAGCTCATCGGTGACACCTTCAAATTTGGCGATAAAAATCGACGGCTTAATACGTAAGTTTCCACTTTTTTAGGTTCTACAGGGTTTTAGGTTTCAATGAGTTTCCGTTTCACATTGGACAAAAAGTCAGAAGGGATGATATTTTCGCTATTTCGGCCATCTGCTGAAGACATGCAAGGTGTAATATCTTGATAATGAACGATCAAATAAAAGAGCAGCGGAAAAATAATTCTTTTATTTAAAACCTTATTAATGTACACAAAAACAACTTTCTCTCATCTAGATTAATATTATTTGCAAATTTCAGGCAAAAAGATGAAAGTTAATCACATAATAGTTCGTCGATCGATTTGGGGATAGACAGAAACGCGCACCTACTGAGGCCCACACTGGGTATCTTCAAGAATAATTTTATCAGCAAACATCAAATGATTTATTAGTAAATACATCATTGCGCTTATCTTCACGCAAGGCTGGAAGTTCTTTCGAGAATGCCTTTGGAGTCAAGCTGTTCACGCTTCTGTCTTCTACATTCACAATTTTTTAGACTTTTTCTATAGAATATGTTTCAAAAGACACGATTTCATGCATGAAATTATTGAAATGTTTCGGATTGATGAATATGGACTTTAGTAGCAACAATAAGAATGAAAAGTGTATTTTGTAAGAAGCAACTAAAGAAACAAAATAAACATGCTTGTTAGAATACGAAGGTGAAGAAAGAAAAATAATTAATACGAATATCATGGTCAGAAATAATTTATAACAATAGGTATAAAAAGTCATGTTCAATACTTTTTTCTTTTAATATGTTTATTTGTTCCAATTGGGAGCTTCATTAGAGTAGTTAGCTTTTATTAATTAGAGTAGATAGCATCATTAATAATGATTATTTATAGCGTTTTATAGAAATACAGGATTCTCAAAATATGATTTAATAATAGTGAAATAAAACTTCTCTTCTTTTGTTGCAAATATTATAGCATAAATTAAATATTACTTAGATTTCAAGGTGCAAGAAGAGTGCTCGAAGCTGATTATTATTTTTCTACTTGAAGAAGCAAACCATTGGATATATAATTTTCTAATTTAAATTGAATTGCTTTAATAATTAAATTCAGTGACATTATAGTACATTTTTTTTCCTATAGATGCATATAACATAAAAGAAAGTTTTATTAAAAAATAAGTTGAAAAGGAATTAGTTAATAGCACAAAATAACCATGATGTTTATCTTGCAGATAGTAAAAAGATCTGATTTTCCTGACAATAAAGCCTGAAAAAAACTCTACAAAGAACTGCTTACAAACTTTAAAGTCCTGATCGTTTTCTCTTGTAATAAAGGGTATCACTGGATATAGCCTCATAGTCTCCTAAATAGATAAAAATCTGAGTTAAATGGATATTAAAAAATATAATATACCAATTTTTTTCCTAAATACAATTTGAAAAAAATAAATATTCTTTTATTTAATTGTATTAATGTATATTATAGGGCCAGGATGGCCTGGTTGGTAGAGCGTTGGACTCGTACTCCTTAGGTTACGGGTTCGAAACTCACCGGCCAAAACAATCCCCGAGTGTGTGGCGATTGGCGCTTGTTAAATCTGTTTGTGGTCGCAAAGTTCTCTATATCGAGAGTAATATCACTGGGGGGGGTACTGGGTCAGAGGTGATCATTCTCTGTTCCAGATCTAGATTACGATCTGAGATGAATGAATATGCATGAATGTAGTCCGCCCCCTAAAAAGGGTTGTGACGAGTGTGTAGCTAAGTCGTACTCTTGGCCCTAGATGGCGCTACTTTTAAAACAAGAGACGTTTATATCCGGCTTAAAATCTGCTGATGTATCAGCGGGGCTTGTCCATGGCAAGTGCCATAAGTAACAACAACAACAATGTATATTATATTAATATTCTATATTAACCAATTCTAAAAGTTGTGAACAGAGAAGTGAAGTGAAAGACGGATTAATATTATTTACAAATTTCAGGCAAAAATATGAAAGTTAATCACATAATAGTTTTATAGGAACATGAAGCAAGCTAGACTATATCATAGGTTAAAAGATTTCTGACCAATTTTTAACTCTGAATGTTCGATAAATTGACAAATTCCGTTATGGAGGATAAAAGATTACTTTCCAATAATATTGACGAATTCTGAATAATATTAACTTTAAAATAACATTAAGACGAAGGCATATTTAATACTTATTTCTGTGGAGCTGGCTTCATAAGTCAGTTAACATTCTCTGAACGCGGATGATTCCCTTTTTTCCAATAATTATGCTACTCTGTTATAAATCCTAGTGCCACGTATACCGTCCTTGATCTACTATCTCCACATTATTAACTTTCATTACACAGCTTCGTGACGCTATTGTGGTGCCATCTACCCGCACTAAAAAAATCAGACAAATTCACTTGATGCTAATATCACGAATTCACAGCAAAAACTCTCACGCACTCCCCTAAACAATTGGGCAATAATATCGTTCATCTCTCTGACTGTTCACTGGAGTGAGAATATTGTGGCACCAGCTTCAAAAGCCCGTTAACAATCTCTGATCAAGGGTTATTGTGTTTGTCTAGTGTTTATGTTACACGGTCACGGAGCCCAGTGTTACGGGTTTGGAACTTCATCTTCAATCTCCATATTTCTATACTCATTGGAGTAATCAACTGCTGAACTATCATGTTGGGATATAGTAAGTACAAACATATATATGTATATACTGTGCCGACGATTAGTTGATTTCCATATCGGTTGAGATTATCATACAGACTCTTGATTACACAAGTGGTATTGTTTTACCGCATTGCTAGAGAACCGCATCCAAACGAAAGATTTTTTGACCCAAATTTAGCATTTTTGCTAATCTATCACGTTAACTGTGAGGAATAATTTGAAGATTAATTCTGTGTTTGCGTTAAGAGTATTCAAAAACCTAATTAATGTTTTAAACCAGTTTTTCCTAACGATTGAATCAAGAATTTCGTAAATATTTTGAATGGTATGTAGTCACAAACATGAAATTTGGTATAGTTAAGTCATTGCGTTCCGAATTATCACTTTGAGAGTTTTTGAAAGAACAGGACAACAAATAGTTTACCGAGGTGGAGAGAACATAAAGAGAAAGGCACTCCCCCATGGCTGTACAACGGCCAGGGTCTTACACAGCTCCCGGGGGAGGCCTGCAAGAGGGGTGGAGAGAACAGTTGGGGATTTATAAGGGCTAGAGGAGTGCCACAGGTTTCATGCAGTGGACTGTAATTCTGGAACTTCGTTATGAATTCTGAGTTTAAGAACAATCTTCCAGAGAACTGCTTTATACAGGCATATGCCACTGACGTGCTGTTAGTGATCTCGCGAAGAACAAAAAAAATGAACTGGAAATTAAAGGAAAACAATTATTTCAAAGGCTGATAAAATGGAGCAAAATACATAAACTTGAGTTTAATGAAAGGAAAACACTGCAAATGCCTATTGCATTTCGCGAACGTTTAAAATTAACAGATCCGCCAAACATCAAAATGGGCAATAAAAGTATAAATATGTCTAATCAAATTAAATACTTTTGAATTATATGGGACAGACAAAAGGACAAAAGGAATATGGTTAGGGGCCTCGATTAAATTGCGAGAAAGCTCATGGGAATTTTTGAAGAAAAATCTGATTTTTGATATGATTTGGGACGAACAAAAATGGAGTGATAATGCAAATTGAACAAAAAATTAAAGTTAAAAATAAAAATAAATCTTTGTCTCCTGGTGTTAGGGTTTGCTGTGTAATTTTCTATTTCTTTTATAGCTGGGTTATCAATATTTTCAAGGTCAGTGAAGAATTTAGTGGCGATTTTTTTGATAAAATCTTTTAATGATGAAAGATTTAGAGCGTGTCGGATATCGTCGTTCCTCATGAACCATCTTGCTTTTGTGATTTGTCTGAGAATAATGTTTTGGCACCTGTCAATGATATTAAGATTGCTTTTTGCAGTATTTGCCCGAACAGGGCTTGCATATGTTAAAACAGGTCTGAGAATAGCAGTATAAATAAACACTTTATTTTCCCTACACATTTCTGAATTCCGAGCTATTAGGGGGTAAAGCTTACGCGAATTGTCTCGGGATTTGGATTTTATAAAATTAATGTGCGCTTTCCAGGTTAAACTTTTATCCATAATAATGCCAAGGTATTTTGCTTCCTGAGACCAGGGGACTATTGTGTTATTAATTTTAATGTTGAATTTTGATTTTTTATTTCTCTTCGTGAAGAAAACAGCCTCGGTTTTCGATGCGTTTATGGCTATTTTCCACTCGTCGAATTAGCCTTCAAGGCTTTGTATACGTTTGTTTAGTGCATGAGTGATGTATCTGGTATTTCTGTTTCTTGCCAGCAACGCTGTATCATCTGCGATGTATATGGAGTAAAGTGTGGGGGACAGTTTTGCCCCTTGTGACACACCTGCCTGAATTGAGCGAAGTTTGCAGAGTGAGGCATTAACTCTGACCGTGAATTTCCTGTTAAACAAGAATGATGCTATGATTTGAATGAGAGGAGGGGAAGTCTTGTAGCAGATTAATTTGTATACAAGTCCTTCTAGACACACTCTATCAAAGGCTTTCTGAATATCGAGGAAAACAGCACCTGTGTGTTCTCTTTTCTCAAACCCTGATGAAATAAATTCGACTGCTCTGAGAAGTTGGTGGGTGGTAGAGAGTTTGGGTCTGAACTCAAATTGATAAGGAATTAAAATATTATTATCATTTAAGTGCTCGTTTAATTTTTCCAGTAAGTCCATTTAAGTGCTTGTTTAATTTTTTCTGTTAAAATGTTCAGTGATTTTACTGAAGTTGGGTAATAGAGAAATGGGTCTGTAATTAGAGGGAATAGTAGGATCTTTGCCGGGTTTGAGAATAGGAATCACAACCGCTGTTTTCCAAGCTGCAGGAAAGAATTTAAATTTGAATATGTGTGAGAGGATGTGATAGAATTTTAGTAGGGTTATTAGTGGTAGATTTTTAATGATTTTATTAGAAATTCCATCAATACCTGGTGATTTGTTTGGTTTGAGTTTTTTGATGGTTTTGTAGAAATCGACAATGTTTGGGGGGGGGGGGGTCGAGCTCTGCTGAAATTTCAGTTGTGAAGAATTTTTTAATAGTGTTGGGTACTGTGGTTTCTGTGTTTACGTGGTGCATATCGTTTAAAGTGAATTGTTGCTCCAATCTTTGTGCTAAAGTTTTCGCTTTATCAGTGTTTGAATATGCTTTGCCGGCTTGGCCGTTAAGGGCTGAAATCTTTGTGGGTTTTTTCTCATATTTTTTGCTGTGTTCCAGAGTGAGTTATCATTAGGTTGTAGAGTTGTTAGTTTATCATTTCAATCTTTTTGGATAGCAAGTTTTTTTAGTTATTTTCGTTTTTATTTTTAGTTGATTATATTGTTTCTTGTGAGCTGGATCGCGAGTTGATTGCCATTTTTCCATTGCTGCATTACGGAGTTTGAAAAGTTTTTTAACTTCGTTGTCAATGTATTGTGTTTCGGGGTCAATTGATTTAGGATTTTTATTAAAAGAGTTACCCTCAGAAGCTACTGCACCCCTCTTTCCGCGGTAAAAAGAGGACACGACATCATCATCATCATCATCAATAAAAGAGTTGATAATTGAATTTGAAAAGTCAGAAATTAAAATTTCTAATTCATGAGTGTTTTTTGCTGTTGAGTTTAGATCTGTATTGTTAAAAATATCTTTTTAAAGTTTCTTCCAGTTTGTTTTAATTTTATTGTTATTAGTAGGAGTTTTAAAGTTAAAAATTTTAAACAACTGGGTTGTGATCTGAACTAAGTTCCGGTATCGACGAGATATCACAGGGAAATAAAATGTTTTTAGTAATTGCAAGGTCGATAAAAGAAGCGGAATAGATACCGAATCTTGTGGTGAAATCATTGGGTGGGGCAAAGATTTCAAGGTTATTTTTATTAGCGAATTCATTTAAGTTTTTACCTCTAGCTGTGTTTTTGTTTGAGCCCCAGCTGACGTGATGTGTGTTGAAGTCTCCGGCGAGTAAACATTGATTTTCTAATATTAAAATGTTTTTTAGGTCCAGAATAAAGTCCTTGTTGCCTGAACATGGGGGAATATAAACTGATGGAAACTAGGAAAGGTGAATAATTTTCAATGTTGAGGGAAATAATTGTGCCTTAAATTTGATTAAGTTTCGGAGTAGGAATTTCATGATGAGGCAGGGTATTTTGGATTAGAACAGCTGTTCCACCGCTTGGTTTCATGGGATCTTGATTTTGCCTATAATTGACGTATGAGGAATAATTGGAAATTTTAATTAATTGAGTAGGTCTCAGGAGGGTCTCTTGAATAAGTATAATATCAGGACTGTGCTTATTTATAAAGTCGCGCAACTCATAGGTGCAAGAATTAATGCCGTTGGCATTCCAGAACATTATTCTAAGACTAGGAGTGAAGAAGACTATGGATTTAGAGCGGCTTGCAGAACAGTTTCAATTTGGTTTTGTGGAGAATTTGGTTGTTTAAGGTTTCTTAACATTGATAAAAGTTGTGGGGAGTCTTTCAAAAGGTTACTCAGGGCCACCAGTGACTGGAGTAGTTCTATAATTTCCTGGATTGATATAACGTCTTGCAGCTCCGTGACGGTCTTGATAAGGGGCGTCATCTGTTGGGAAGTAGAGTAGTTTGAAGTTTGAGTTGGTGGTATTGGGATATTTTGATCTTGAATGTTTGCAACTTTTGCATAGGATCTGGAGTCTGTAAAATTGCTATTGAAGTTCGTGGTGGTCTGTTGAGGTTGAGGGGGCTTCATTTTGGGGAATTTTTCACATCAACGCCATGAGGTGACATGTCCATATTGGCCGCAGTTGATGAATTTAGGTTGTTCGATTTTTTCTGTAATGGACACTATCTTGTTTTGTGTTCTTTACCGCACTTTAAGCATCTAGTTCCTCCGCAAGTGGCCGAGCTATGGTGGAAGTAGTTGCAGTTCCAGCACTGGGTAAACTCTTAGCGCTTTTGGAAACTTTCAATCTTTACTTTTAAGTATAATAGGGATTTTATCATAGATTTTATTTGCGGTATGATTGCGACTTAACTGAACAAAAAATATAGGGAGGGGTTGTTTCGAGCGCTGCTGTATTAGTCGTGTTACTTTCTCAACACAAAAACTTCTTTCGTTGAGTTCGTTTTTAATATCATCTATGTTTGTATTTATTGGGAGACCTTTAATTACTATTTTTAAGGGCCATTCATCTCTGGGGGTGATAATGTTGTAATTTAATTTCTTTTCAATTAGTAATTTGGTTATGTTTCAATAATCATTTTCATCTTTGGGGGTTATTCTAATATATCCGTTTGCATGGGAGTTACTAGTGCCTGGGAATTTTCTATTTATCTCTTGAAGAACTAAGTTATACTTATCTATGGTTTGGAGCATAATCAGGTGGATAAAAGGCTTATATTTTTCTTCAGGGAGGGATTCGTATCTGTTTGAAATTTTAATTGGGTCTGGAAGGATTACGGGTCTAATTATGTTATTTTTGGCAAATTTTTTGGAAGTTTGGAGAGTGGGGGTATTTTCTGAGTTTTGAACATTAGCCGGGGGGGGGGGGTACATGGGACAGAAAATTAACACTTGCATCACATTTTAGCAAGTTCAAGAAAAAAGTGGACATATTAACATATGAACTAATGACAGCTGCGAATAAATTTTATAGGAAAAGGAAACGCCATCTCAGAAGAATCTACACTGGGACCATTGAGTCATTTTTTTTTGGGGGGGGGAGGCATGCGATTAATCCAAAGAAAATCAGAAAAGCATTAAATGCACTCCAACGGCGCCTTCTCTTTATTATATCTGAGGCAAATAGAACCATAGTGATAATAGAAATGTTGCCCATGGATCCCAGAGCAACAAAAATATTCACTAAATTTCAAATATGAATAGCTAGTAATAAAGTTAAAATAGGAAACAAATGCTTCAGCAATAAAGATTTTGAGATGTTTTTTGACAAGTTTGAACAATGTCCTACAGAATGGTTTATTCATCGTTTTCAAATTGAAATTCCAGATATGGATGGAAAAGAAATTTTTACAGAGGATTCAAAGAATGAAAATAAAGTAGGAGCTGCAATAGTAGTATACTACTAGGGAAAGAAATCGATAAAAGCCTTGGAAAATTATCTAATCATGCCACAAGTTTCGAAAAAGAAGTAGAAGCTTTAAAGATGGCCATAAAATATTGTGAAATAGTGGAGGATGGACAGAAGTGCTCAATTTTTTCAGATTTTCTGTTAGTTCTACAAGCCACACAATCATTTCACAATTGTAATAGGGACATATGGAAGATAAAAGAAAAGATAAAAAGAGTAAAATTTAACAAATGCACACAGTTGAGATGGGATAAGGCCCACATATGGTAATGCATATGGTAGATATGGTAATGAATAGGATATATGGTAATGAAAAGGCGTATCAATTTGCAAAGATGGTGGCACAGAAAGAGAGTGTGGATATAGGGGGTCTAAAAATAAAATGGTGTCTTAAAAAGGGAATTGAGAAAAAACAATTAAGCTACAGTGGTTTGACAGGAGGTGTATTTCCAAAAAAGAAAGAGTAACATACGATTTTATTCCTAATTTAGAAATAAAAATAAGAAGATACCATCCACTGGTAATCCAAATTATATCAGGTCATGGGAGATTCTCTGCATATTTCCAAAGATTTGGAAAAATGAGGGAAAATAAATGCATTTGGGGAGGAATCGGCACTGCTTACCTCTATTTAAAGGAATGCACAGAAATTCCCGATCATAGAAAACATCTGCAAGTTAAAAATAATTACTTGAGTTCAGTACTGATGGTTCCAAGTAATCTTAGGACTCTGAAGGACATGTCTAAAGTTGTCAGTTTTTTGACAACTATTTGATATTTTGTAGAGGAGGAAGTGGTCAGTTTTGGGGTCAATTATCTTGAAGAGAATATCAGTTTGACAGATTCGGTCAATGAAAAGATGGACATTTCTACAGTCCACAGTCGGCCACAACAAATCCTGTCGATACTGCTACGCTCAATGGTGGCGGGGTGGTCGGGTGTACAGAAGAAGAATAAGTCAACTTTTTAATTGGATATGAATCAAAATGTAACAAGTGTCTACACTTTAGATATTTGTTAAATATCAAACAAAGTTATTGTAGTTTTCGCCATGTCAGATGATAGTTTGCCAAATGTGGCAACCATTCTTCTTGTAAATCCTTATTTTTGTTTTTGTATTCATTCTTGTTTGTGTCTCGTTTGGTTGTGGGCGTTCTATGGTGAGCGTCTTGTAATGGAAAGTATGGAACTGGTAATTAAAGATTTTGGAATGTAAATTTGTTTAATCATTCAGAAAACCAACCAGCACTCGTCGAAACTTTATTGAAAAAGTAATATATACAGTGCACTTAGTATTCTACAATGTTAATTAGGTGTATCGAATATCAGCTATCTTTTTGTGGGTATCGTATTAAATTTTTTACGAACAGATGGACTTACACTTAAAAGATTTTATACAACATTTGATATAAATCTACAAATTTGGTGTAAAGGTCATATATGATACATCAAACATCTTTGTAACAGGCAGGCAGGCATACAAACATTTTACAAAGATGTGTTTTAAGAACTCAGAAAAGTCTAAAAGAGAAATTTACCATCTTAATTCCGTAAAACTGTCGATTTTTTTTGGCGATTACCATACTTTCTCTATACTGCATAAACGGATAAGGAATTGATAGCTGCTAATATAACTATCAAACAAAGTCAAACTCAACGAATTGACACAAAACCTTGAGTAAAAATTCTGTTAATGTATAGTAAGAAATACCAGAGACAATAGAAATTTAAAGATGAATGCATGTAATTTCGTCTCTTAGATTTTTTTTAAAAATTTACCCCTATATTAAGATTTAAAAAATAATATTAAATTAAATTAGTTTTCAAACAGAAGTTCATGACCATGAATCATATTTTAAGAGTCCCAAAGGCAATGATTATTCATATTTTTAACTTTTGCGTTGAGATATTTGTGATTCACTTTCTCTTACAAAAAAAAAAAAAAAAAAAAAAAAAAAAAAACGAAACTTGGATTTTTCTACTTTTAAACTTTGTTTTATATTCTAGAAAAGCTTAAGCTTTAATTTTTAATTAATCTTTGAAAAAATGATTAAAAACAAATTCTGAACTTCTTTTAAGAATTGCTTTATTTTTAACATAATTTAAATAGCATATAAATATTTTACCTCCCTGTTTACAAATTTATGCGCACGAGGATTATTTAATTATTTAATGAATTTTTCATTAATATTGAAAAGATTCATGCTTGTAAAAACGGATTTTTGTAATTAATTTTTCGTTCCCCTTCTCAACTGCTGGAGTTGTGATTTTACATGGAGCTCTCAATGATAAACTTTTCTCACCGAAATATTTTAAGAACATTATTATTTATTCATAAATTAATTTGATTGATTTTTGCTCCCACGTTCGTGATGCCATCTGGTCAAAAAGTTTCATTCTATATTTTCAAAATTAAATTAATAATGAGTTATAAATAAAAAAACCCTAAAAAGTAGCAGATAATTAAAGTTAAAAAATATCATCTTTTTTTCCATAAAATAATCATCGTTTTTGAAAATCTGCTTTTTAAAATATTTTTATTTTTTGAGCAACATCCTTCCCATCTCAATCAATAGTTGTTTTTGCTGATTTCATGGAAATCTAGGATATAAACTCTGGCAAAATCTTCATTAAGTGGCTATTTTTAGGAAATATATTGAAAACGGAATTTAATCCAAAATAGGGTCGTATTGTTTTAATATAAAAGTTATTGAAATTAATATGAATTAAAAATCCATTTTCTTTCTTAAATCAATAGAACAGCTTGTAAGCATTTTTTTTTTCAATAACAGCAACACATCGCCCAAATTTGAAAACTGTGTTAGAAGAAATAATTGAAATATTCGTAGGTTATAAATCAGGAAATTGAGACTATGCAATTCTCTGATATATTTGTTTCTTGATATATTTAATTACATGATAGGGAAAAGCAGCAGTGTTTAAAAATGGGTGTACTGAAAAACATTTCAACGTTGCTTTGTTATGAAACGAATTCCTCAGTTTTATTACAATCGATGCCTTGGTGGTCTGAATGTAAGGTCTCGGTTCGTAAGCCGTAGGGCCCCTGGTTCAAGACCCGTTTCCACCATAGACCGGGCGAGTAGGGGGTCTGTTACACGACCAACCATTTCTCCGCTACTTTGGTGTGGTGTGGAGAGGGGAAAAACTGCTCTAATGACGTTCTCGTCATCTGACCGAGGTTCAAAATCATAAGGTCCATCCTAAAATAGCCACACTGTTGCTTTACAACGGGATGCAAATGTAACTAAAACTTAACTAAAGTACAACATTTCAGAAGCTTTATTAAAATCATAACTGATGTTAAATCCACTAAAAATGAAATAATAATAATAAAAAAAAAACCCAAATCGGATCCTCATATTTTGACCACCGACGCTAAAAAATTACACTATTGGTATAAAATATTAGAAGAAATAACTAAAACTATGTGTGATTGATTTTTAAAAATCAATTCCATTGCTGTAAAGTACGTTTAGAATACTTTAAAAAATTTGATTGAAAGCATCAATAAAAATGTTCTATTGTAAAATAATATTTTGAATTTTAAAATGATTTTAAAATTATTTTTTTGCTGTAATTTCGGAGATGACGAAACGAAATTTTGTTACATGGAGCTTAATTTCAGATATCTAATGAATAAAATAAATTTCATCATACATAACTTCTTGCCTAATCACCCAGGTGAGGTCTATCTCAAATGAGGATGAGATGCTTCCGGTATGGTAGTTGGATTTTACTACCCGGGAGGGTACACTAATAGGGGGGGTGGTAGACGCCTCCCTTCGATGATGATTCGTACCTCTTACAGGAAGGGTTAAACCGCCGCTGGTGATGGCCATTAGGACTCAACCTCAGTTTCCGCCAGTGTTGTTGTTGTGGCGTTCCAGTCATGCATCCTTGTGGTTTAAATCCCTGTGCCTTCGTGGTAGGTCAGAGAGTCTGGTATAACTACTTGTCTAAAATATATGAAAGATAAAGCATGATTTGCTTACCTTGATAATGCATTCGAGATATTTCATATGTGACAGGATTTCTCGAGATATTTCCATGTTTTTTTCATCCCCAAAAATTGCATCCAACTCTTCATGTACTTGTTTTTGTATTTCTGGATATATTCCTAAACAATACAAAGCCCAACTCACTGCAGAAGCTGTAGTATCTTGTCCCTGGAGGCATGCAGTTTATGATTAAATTAAGAAAAAGGATTATTAGAAAAATCGTTGCGACATAAAACAATTAAATCCAATAGAAATAGATATTAAGGGTTATAATTTCGAATAAAAGTTTATTTTGTCTTGTCAGAGCATGATGCTGTTTTGAGGACGAGGGTTTTAACGTCAAAAAAAATCCGTTGGCGAAAACTAAAAATTTTATTCTCTGAACGAGCATCTCAAAAAATAAGCTTTAAATAACGCGTTGCCATTACGTTTACAAAACATCTGATTTAAAAAAAATAAGTTAATGACTACAGCAAATAAAATCAAGAAAAATGTCATTTTGAGCACTTGACGATATGAAATGAAATAAATAGGAAATGTGATATTTTTTAAACAATAAATGCAAGAGAAAGTTTTTTGGATCGTTTTCAATGCTAGAGTGACTCATTCATTAAAACCATTAAAATAAATAAAAACATAATTTAACTTGCACGAGCACGTGGTGCTTGATCGTTCAAGAAATGATGTTCTGGCATGATACATTGAAATATGCATAGTAGATTTCATTTTAATCTTTTTATTTTAATGAAAATTTCATTTTAAATAATTTATTTAGTTAATTAACTGCAGAATGTTTCCATTAGCTGGACGCAAGGGAAAATTAATCAAAGAAATTTGGCAGAATGTTACATTATTTGGCGATTTTAAGCTTAAAAAATAGCTGTAAAAAGTTTGGCGGAATTCTACATTATTTGGCAATTTTTCCCTTGCTCCCGGCTAACGGAAAAGTACTCTGACTGTCTTTGGTGCCAGCTGTTTCACCGAGAATATTGTTACTATTGATTTCATTGAAATCGCTGAGATGCGATTTCATGACCATTTAGCTAAATTATCAGGTATTAAAACCAGGTTGCTTTAATAAACCTTCATATTTTCGGTTCATTCTTACATGAGCGTTCTCAATAGAGGTCATTACCATCGTATCATAATGCGTTTAAAAACATAAATATGTTACTCATCTCTCTTCTAAATTTCTTGGTTTTTGAAAAATCATTGTTTTTTTCTTTAAATAACTTGCATCGAATCCTTTTTAAATGCCTTTCAACATGGGGCAAAAGCTCCACGATTTCAGTGGGCAGTGGATGTCGGTCAGACAATTTTGGGAATAATTCAACTAGGATTATGAAATTTTTATGCATATCCATTAATATATAAGTATGAGAGCTATGTTTTTCAAGTTCCGATGGGTCACTTCAGAGAAAATCCGCTATGTTTGAGCTCAGACGTCTTGCGCTGTGTGTGTAGTTGGCCAAGGGAAAGCGTCGACTCGAGGTTGTCATATCTAAGTACATACGGAGCACGTAAACATACTTCGAAAAATAGTCTTCCCCAAAATGTGACTGCGTTCAAACATTCGATTTCTGCATACTACCGATACAATGCAGCTGAAATTCATAAACGAATAAGTAAAGTGTGCAGAGAAATGTTCATGAGTGACAGCAAATTGCGGAAATGGTGCAAGAACTTTGATTTTGGACGCACAGATGTTCAAGTATCCAGGGAAACCGATAATTTTGTACAGCGCTTGGATGAGGCGATTCACAGAAATCGGCGGTTTTCAATTTCTGGGTTAAATAATTTGTTTCCAGAAATTTCACGGTCAGCTCTCTAAAACATTGTTCGTAAAAGTCGTCAGGCATTGTACGAGGGATATTCGGAAACTAAGGTCCGAATCGTCGTACCCTATCGAATGTCGCGAAAACATTGAAAAGATCATTAAAAGACCTATTGTTTAGGTTACTAGAATGGAAATGAAATCAACAGTTGGTGATTATTATACTTTTCCTGATAACGATGATACTGACATTGTTGAGAGAGACCAAATTATTGAAACTGTAAAGAAACCACTCCAAAATAACCCTGGCCATTACACCTTTTCAGCATAAATTGTAATTAAATCACATTTTCTTAGTATATCATAATTGTTGTGGAAAAATAATAAATTTTTAACTAAACTTTGTATTATTATTAGACACTAGTCGTTTTCAGCGACCAGCTGGTTCGCCAATACTAATTCTAACTAATGGGTTCAATCAATATTTTTTTATGTAACTTGGTTTCATAAGTTTTTCAGCAAAATATTTTTAAACTTCAAATTTCGATAGTCATATAATTCACTTATACTATTATGTAGGACTTAAGCGGTCCTATTTTTGAATTCCGCATCTCTCTCTGAATTTCTATCAGAGCACGTAAAATTCAGGTTTAAATTAAAGTGGAAATGATGAAACTTGAATTAATACAAAGACCTCTTTACTCAATCGAAGCATGTCTTTAAATAAAACTAAGAACTGAAAGCCGAATAGTCCGACATTGAAGTTTTATGTTCGATACAGAAATTGAAACATTATAAATTTTTTTATAATTTATTAGATCTCAAGGAATTATTCAGCAAAAATTTCACAGGTTAATTGAAACCTTTAGTTTTTAATTTTATTTTTAGATGTATATAAATATTCTCAATAATATTTTTTTAGGTTTATAAATATATTTCAAAAAATTATGGTTTCAGTTCCTTTGGTCTTATAGATTCATATATGTAAAATATTCTCTAATATTTCAACTTCTAAATAAATAAATAAGCATTTATATCTTCTTCAAATCTGGCTGATTTATTCAGTTCTGAATATTTCAAGTTTAGAACAATCATCATTATCATAATCTAGACCAATTATTCTAGAGTAACTCTGATTGGCTTCTTTGATATCTTGATAAAGTGATCTAAAATCACCAGTTTATATCGAATAGTTATGTTGAAATTTTCATAGATCGATCAGCTTTGATGATTGATTTAGTTGATTGCGATGCCACTTTTTTATTTAAGGACTTATTGTCTCAAGAATATTTTGTTAAATAAGATTCACAGAGTAGATGATGTATGTAAAAATTTAATTCATCAGCATTTATTCGCTAAATTTATAATTATGTATTTCACTTGGACCAATTGTTAAGAGATTTATGTCTCTCCCCCAAAAATTAAGAAATTAGATGTTGGGCTCCGATTACAGAAGATGCCTTGTAGATGTTACGCCATATTTGCCTTAAATAAAATCGCTTAATTGGATTAGTAATATATGTATAGTAAAATATCATAGAAAGCGTTTCCATCCATTTATTTTCAAAAAATATAATGTTTCATATTTATTTCGTTTTATACAGACGCGTGCCGAAAATGACATTTTTATATGTTTAATTTGGAATGATAGTTGAATTGTTTTTTCTCGTGAGAGAACATGATATTGTTTTCGTAGAAAGTTTTGATGTCTTCGAAATGTGCTGGTAAAAAAGTTTTATATGCTTTTACAAATTTTGCATTGTTAATTTTTACGTCTGCTTGTTTGGAAGATGATGCGTTTTCAAGTAGCTGACCTACTTTTACCAGTATAGCTTTAATATTACGTTACTTCGTTGAAAGCAGATGCGTTTTTATTTCGCATGAGTCATTAAAATGCGGAGATAAATTACAATCACGAAGGCGTATTCTTTGATTTGCACAATATAGCTTCTTCTCATAAGTAAAAGTAACAATTCAAAACAAATCTTATTATTTTAAAAATTAAAAAAAATATTTTACTTCTACTTATTATCAATTGATTTTTGTTCGTCGTTTCTTTGAAATGACGTCATTTTGAAGTTCGTTTAAGATTTCTTGCTTTTAAATAATTAATCTCGCTCTCAGAAGATTATCGTTTGGTGCTTTTCTAAAAATTATTTTTCAGTTTTAACTGTCGAACTTTTGTAACATATTTTTACTTTGTATTTTTATTTATTTTAATACTTCAATTGAATTAATAATTTTGATAATGCAAACGATAAAGAAAAATTTTCTCTTGCATTTATAGTTTAAAAAATATCACATTTCCTATTTATTTCATTTCATATAAACGCGTAATCAAAATTATATCTTTCTGTTTTATTTTTGGTAGTAATTAACTTTTTTTTAAATCTGAACTTCTGAAAATAAGATGGCACTATTTTATTAAAAGTTTATTTTTTGAGATCCTCGAGATTAAAAATTTTATTTTTATTTTATGTGAAATAAATTGTTTGAAAAAAAAACTCTATTAAATTAAATGTTTAAAAATTCATTAAAAATAGAGTTTTAAGTTATAGGTCAAAACATAGTATAATTGAAAAGCATATTTTTTAAAACTTGAACTGGATGCAAAAATCAATTTTGTGTTCTAATATTTTCGGAAGTTATAGCGAAGAAAAAGTCAAAATTTGGCTTATTTTTTGATTAATTAAACCTTTAATTAAAAATTCAAAAAAGGGCTCCGAGGTGCACATTCCCGGCACCCAAGGTATACACGTACCAAATTTGGTAGCTGTAAGTCGAACGGTCTGGCCTGTAAATCGCCAACACACGCACACACACACACACACACACACACACACACACACA
>JAOUZG010030082.1:8757992-8771268 GCA_026289955.1 Argiope argentata
ACACACACACACACACACACACACACACACACACACACACACACACATTGTGCTTTATTTTTTTTATCAATAGCCATTTAATTTACCGCTGAGTTGGTGTAAAATGGGTATAAAAAGGATAACTGTGCAGTAAAAATAAAAATGTTTAACTATTATAACAATAAAAGCAACAAACATATTACATAAATAAACATTAAAAAAGCCTGTTTACAGTGTCTTTTTAAGTGAAAAAGAGTGTTAAATGTGAAAACCGTACTTTTCCTATCCATTTTTCCCCACCTTACCCTACCACATTTTCATTTAATATTTAAAATTTTTATTATCAATTTCCTTTAATCTCTTCAAAAAACCGAAGCTGTTTTCTTCACGAAGGGAAATAAAAAATCAAAATTCAACATTAAAATTAATAACAAAATAGTCCCCTGGTCTCAGGAAGCAAAATACCTTGGCATTATTATGGATAAATGTTTAACCTGGAAAGCACACATTAATTTTATAAAATCCAAATTCCAAGACAATTCGCGTAAGCATTACCCCCTAATTGCTCGGAATTCATAAATGTGTAGGGAAAATAAAGTTCTTATTTATACTGCTATTCTCAGACCTGTTTTAACATATGCAAGCCCTGTTCGGGCATATACAGCAAAAAGCAATCTTAATATCATTGACAGGTGACAAAACATTATTCTCAGACAAATCACAAAAGCAAGATGGTTCATGAGGAACGACGATATCCGACACGCTCTTAATCTTTCATCATTAAAAGATTTTATCAAAAAAATCGCCACTAAATTCTTCACTGACCTTGAAAATATTGATAACCCAGCTATAAAAGAAATAGAAAATTACACAGCAAACCCTAACACCAGGAGACCCAGATTTACACTCCATTTTTGTAAGTCCCAAATTATATAAAAAATCAGATTTTTCTTCAAAAATTCCCATGAGCTTTCTCTCAATTTAATTGGTTAATACCTCAATCCTTCCTACCCCATCCTCCACGCACTCTCTCTAGAGGAATCTTGAGAGAACTCACCTCGCCTCAAGCCGCACCTACAAAGTACAGAAAAATTGCTATCTGACACGCCCGCCTTCATTCAAGCAATCTCATTGGCCGAGCTGCCATCGTGCTCATTACTACATAAAGCTCTTCCCGGAAAATTTCCCGCACTTCAGAATAAACGACGTAATTCTGGACTTTAAGTTTTGCCGATCGGGGGTGGCGCCCTTCGGGCGCCTGGGCCCCTAACCATATTCCTTGTTTCCTTGTGAATCTCTTCAAAAATTAGAAACATGGAGCATTTCAACGATATTTGAATTTAATTACAATACCCTTTTGTGAAAAGTCGCGAAGAGTTACTTTATTTCCTCTTTACCTAACAAATATTTATTTTACTGAACAATATATTTTATAAAACTATTTCAGTTGAGCATTAACATATATTTTGGTGATGAAGCAACCATAAAATTGAACGTTTTAGGGCATTTTTGCTTATTTCGAAGTCCACTGTTCTCTTATTATCTGATGAAAAAAAATAAACGCTTTGCATTTCAAGTCAACAAATTAAAACTGCTGTTGTAAATTAAACAAAAATCATTGTAAAAAATTGCAACACATTATGAATTTGGTTATTAAAATGTTATCTATAAAAATATAATTTTTCAGATTTTTAAAGAATGAAAAAACAATTTTTGTGCCGTAATATTTCCGAGAGTTCTAGTTTAAAGCTGAAAAAAATCATGCACAGTATCACCTTCCAAATTATATATGGATCAAGTTTTGTAGCTCTAGGTCAAATGGTATTGTCTGTAGAACTCTAACAGACACACACATATTCACCTTTATTATTGATCAAGGTTAACACACGTATTTTAATATCTTTAACCTTTTTCTTTTTTAACGTGGATATTAACATCTAATCTATTACTAATAAATAGTATCTTTAAGTATTAAACAAATATTTTTGTATCGAAAACATAATATTAGGCATATAAATATTATTTACGTTTTTGAAAAAAATCGTAACAAATTTTTCGAACTCGTTTCTGAAACTTTTAGCAGACAGAACAGAGAAGCTAAAGGCCCTATCACACGGCGAAATACCGTCAGCACTTTCGTCGATAGTTGTCGATTTGTGCCCGCTGGCAACCGGTCAAGCAAGTTTTCCGTCGTCTCCAACTTTTTTTAACCGGCTTGAAAATGTCCACGATAGTGACGGAAATACGAAATTCAACCAATCATGTGAAACTTTTCTGTGACGTAGTATGCCAAGAAGGGCATCGGTTGGCGCTACTATACGACTGAAAATGCATGCATTTAATCTTACATATTACTAAATACAAAAAATAGTTTCGACAGATGGAAAAAAGCGAAGTGAAAATTCGGTATCTTTTTCCCATTCTGTGGGGCAATTTACTGCCCCACTTTAAAAAAAAAACTTATACTACCGTATGGGGGATAGTTCTCTAGAAGGATCTTCGAACTTGTGATGGAATTTTCAGAGATCCAACAGGATATTTTTAAGTAAATAAATAAATATTAATGCTGATGTGAATTGTTTTCTTTTTGTGAAATATATTTGACCATATTCAGCCTTTATTTATTCAAATAATAGTATAATCTTTTGATTATAGTAATTCCTTAAATAGTTTGTAAACAGCTTCTATATAATTTAAAAAATTTAACTCCAATGTTAGAGTGAAATAGTTATGTTAGATAATAGTGATTTTAAATTTTAATACTTAGATGTTCCTGCAATGTTGCAGAAATATAAAACATATTTGGTTTTGACAAAAATAGAAAAATGATCATACTTTTATCATTAGCAAAACACTAAATCACCTTTTGTATGATAGACAATAAAATTTAGGCTTTTTTTCCACATTTTTTTCTTTTAAATTTAACAAATTAACAGTTAATTTAGAATGATATTTCTGATTATACATTTGCATTAAGAAATTTGCCTAGAATGGCCACAGATTTGGAAATAGTCAGACTAAAAAACAAGTATTTTATTGCTTCTCATTCCTGATGTAATGTGGAGGGCTTTAAAAAAATGTTTGGCAATTTGAAATTTTAAGAAAAACCTATTTTTTAATATCTATGTAAGACTAAATGAAGTTTTAATACTTCAGATTCGAAAAAAAGAAGGAAAATGCAATAACATATTTTGGAAAATTATTTATTATTATTATTATTTAATGATTCCTATTTTTTACAAATACTGGTAATAAATCCACAAAGATTTTTTGAAAAAAAGCTCTGAAGCTGCAAATAAAATGAAAAAAAAAACACATTTAACTAATTTTTTTAAAAGTAATTTTAGAAATGATTGAGACTAAATAGTGTAATGCCTTAGAATTTACAAATATTTATCAAATGAAGAATCCTATTCGATGAATTGTTTTATAATTTTGAACTGATGTGGAAAAATAAAAATTATTTAAAGGAATGATAAATACAAATCGAGTCCAATATACATTCTCAAAAATTATTTTTAAAAAATAAAAAGGAGGGGAAAACATTCAATCAAATTTAAAAGAGTAAAAAATACTTCTTATTCAATGATATGGTGGTAATGCATTTAAATCCTGCATTTATTTTCAAATAAAATTCAAAAAGATATGTTCTAAGTGAATTTTTTATGTCTCAGAATCAATTTCTTGCCATATTTCAAAATCCGAACTTTAATTATTTGTACTTCACATCTAGAAATAGTAGTTTTTATTTTTATATACACAAAACATAAAATTTGTCGAGATGGATCCAACAAATATCAATTTTCATATGGACAAAAGTCATTAGATTTCAAAAGTTATTTAATTTTTTTTAAATGTATTGGCACTCCTCTTCTGTTTTATTTATCAATTTTTGTTTTATTTGCACTTTTCCAGAAAAATAAACACTTTTAAGGTACTTAAAATTGATTTTAAAATTTCAGCACAATTTTTAATGGTATGCACCTTTTAAGCTTAATTGAATGCACACCCACAAATCATTTTTCTTTTCAATATATTTTTGTTTTAAATTTAATATTGATAAGTACATTTATAGGAATTTATAAAATACAAACACAAAAGGAGCATTTTTTTGCTTGTTATTATTACTACAAAAATAATTACAAAACTGTTACTAAGAAAAATTAAAAAGTTTTATTATTTTACAGAATTTATTGTTATTAATTTTGATAAAAACATTACAATTAGTAGAATGACACGATAAATATTTACAATAAATAACAATAAGATTGATACTATTGGAAATGAAAAAGACATTCAAAAGAAAAAATGGCTAGAAAAGTATTTTCAAATTCGATAAATGTACAACTTGTCTCATTTTACAATCCTTATTATATTCATTGTATTAAGCACTCAAAAAATTAAATTTGAAGCAGAAGTGATTCAATTCCAATTAATTCGATAATGTGTCAATAGAATTGCAATTTATTAAAGCAATGGACAAATTTCAATATAGTTTGAATTTTTTAAAAAATTATAGCTATTATTGTAATGTATATTATTGTAATGCTTTTGCATTCATTGAAGCCAAATGGGATCACTTAAAAAATTATCCTGGATTTAATTGCAAATTAAAGCATCTTGACTAGAATCCCACGAATTAGGAAATAAGAAAACTGCCGATATTCACTAAGTAGGAGAAACGAATAAAGAGCGATAAATGCACCATAACGTAAACCTAAGTTTTTAGTTTTACCAGACAGCAAATCCTCAAGTGACGTCACTTTCGTCGTCGTTTGCCGACGGAATTTCGCCGTGTGATAGGGCCTTAAGAATTTGAACGTGGTTAAGTATATCCAATGCAATGGAGATATTTGCTTCTCGCTTGCTATAGAGAATATGAAATACAAATATAATTTTCAGTTGTTTCAGAGAACTTTTATTCTCTAAATTTCCAAAAATACTCATGTTCAAAAATTTAACATCGATCTCCATGGAAAGTATGCAATTAATCCCTATAAATTAAACTACAAATTATGGCTAATCTACGATTAAAATATCGATTACATTCTTGGGTTTCATTCCATTTTTGGATACTGGAAAATAATGTAATTTATTGAACAAACTTTTGTCAAAATAAGGGTGGCCAGACTGGATATTTATTTATATAATATAGTTTTCCTTTTTTTTTCCTGTATTTAAAAATACTGTAACACAGGGATGCACAACCCTTTCAGGAGGAGGAGCAAAAATATGTAAAAGGATCCTGTCGAGGGCCAAAGCAGCATGTTAATGTTAAAACATATTATAAATGTGAAAACACTATTTTTTGTGGCAATACGCATGTGAATTACAATTATTACTTTACTCATTTTACTCATGCATATTTAATGAAATGTAATTGAATAAAACATATATATTACAGATAATGTATATGGGAGGTAAAGTCCTTTTTTTAGGGACTTTACCTCCCTTAAAAAAGGTTCCTGCTAAAAAGATTACAAACTTGAAATAGAATAACAGAAGAGTTTTTGGTGATTATACAGAGAACACAATTTAAATTTTGAGAAAAAAATAGTAATCAAAATTAGTAAAAAAAAATAATAGTAAAAATTGATGAGATGGCTGGGACTGAATATCTGAAGTTAATTGATTTTATGTTAGGCTCAAGATTGGTTCGGGCAATACGTAGAATAGAAGAAAGGTTTTTATCTTCAATTCTATTTCTTACTTTTGATTTGTTTAAAATCCTTAGTGAGAAAATTTGCTCACGAATGTAAGTGCTGCAAAGAAATTTGCTATGCATTTTGCTCTAAGCACGAAAATTCCTCTAGTAAGTCTATAAAATTATGATATCAGATTTTCTTTGAATTGATCTTTTTAAAAATGTAAAATTCTGTAAATCAATTAAGGCTAACTGCATACTGTAAGGAAGTCGCCACTTTGTCTCCAGCTGGAAGAGACACATGATCGAGCAATGATACTCCTATCCAGCGGTGAGGCTATTCATCCCATTGTGTTTCTCCCGTTCTTAGAATTTGAGAAAGACAGATAAGGGATCACACATGTTTTCGGCTCATTAAAGCAGTAAACTGCGCCGAAATACCAGACGGGACTATTTCGTCTATGGACCACCCAGCTGGGAAGGGTTCCGATAACGGACAGTAGATGCTGTTTACGACCCATTGAAGGAAGAACACAGGTGTGAACAGCGGGTGTTGTGGCGGTGCTGATAAGGGGTGGATGTCTCAGAAATCTTCCCATGACATGGTGACGCGTAAGTGGGAGTAGAATGATTGGACAACCGGCATCTCCAGTGCGCCAATATCAGCCTGAGAGGTGGAGCTTCGCTACCTTTAAAAAGGGATTCGAGAAGCGGATCGAGAGGGAAGGAGAGGAGAAGAGAAGAGAAGACAAGCTGATCCGGTGGATGAGACGAGCTGTGAGGAGTGCTGAAGTGGAAGAGATACCTCGTGATCTCGAGTTTGTTAAAAAGATCTACCGGAAGTAATCCGCCGATCTCTGGAGCTACAGGCAGTAGCCGGATACGCAGACAGCTTGTAAATTCCCGGTATAGTTGTCGAACAGTCAATCCATTGTAAATAGTTCCTTTATCTAACCTAGACGACGTGTTTTTCTGTGTAAAGCTGTAAATAAACCCTTTGTGTATCACACGCTGCCATTTCATTTGACCCGCCCGTGGTCAAGTCGTTACAATACTCACATCCACTAGATTTACATTAACAGAAAATGGAGACGAAGATACATCAATTTTTGTTTGGCACTTTTCCAAATATGAAAATTAATCATCAAATACATTACGCAAAATTTGAATTTAATCCTCATACTGCATTTTCATGCGCATTTTTTAGCAGTAGGAAAAGTGTGTGAAATTTTTAGTTTTCAGTTGATTCTATTACAAACATGACTTTTGTTTAAATGCCTTTACATTATTTAATAATTAAAAAATGAATTGATTTTTTCCTGGTAATTCTGTGTTTAAGTCATTCAAATGGCCTGTTATGTCTGTGAGAAAAGCCAAACCACCCTGGAAACTTGCTTTTTTTACCGTTTGGTATTTTTACCATGGTCATTTAAAAATGTCACAATTTCATCAAATAGTTCCATAAAACACTTAAGGGCAACTCTTCGGCTGAGCCATCTAACTTCTGTGTAATAAAGAATATCAAAAGGGAGATAATCACATTCCTTTGAAAATTCTTTGCATTCCCTATGTTTGAGGGCATTACTATGAATAAAGTTAATTGCTTCAGATACACAATGCATTAGCTTTGCAAATCCTAGTTCTTTACTGCATAAATTGTCTTGATGAATAATGTAATGAAACTGCGACATTTTTACGCCACACTGGGTTCTTTTAACAGCGAAATCCATTCCAATTTTCGTACCAATCATTGATTTTGCTCCATCTGTCATAATGCTAGCATAATTGTTCATGTTTAAGAAAGATGCATTGCACAAATGTAACAAACTGGAAAGGCGTTCACTTCCAGTTGTGTGTCCCTTCATGGGAAACATTAGAAGGCATTACATTCTTCAACATAACATCTTCCGTAACATAATTTTTTTAACATTTCCATGAACTAATACAACTAATTGGGCCACTGATGTTTGATCTGTAGATTCATCAACAACTATAAATAAATATACACAGTTTAAAGTAGATTTTACTTGATTTTCAGTGTCATAATTCAACTGTTGAATTCTTCTTTGAATAGTCATTCAATTTATACTTATATTTTCAAATTTCCTTTTTACTTCAGGACAAAGTTTTCCTGATTCAATCAACATTTTTTAACAAAATACCCAT
The DNA here is from genome assembly GCA_026289955.1 of Argiope argentata. Taxonomy (NCBI): domain Eukaryota; kingdom Metazoa; phylum Arthropoda; class Arachnida; order Araneae; family Araneidae; genus Argiope; species Argiope argentata. The sequence continues at coordinate 8,765,782 of JAOUZG010030082.1, forward strand.
CTGTAAACGGTCGAGTCGACCTTTAACAATAATTTCAGCGATGCCTAAGCTCATTTCTACATATGAATCCAATTCAGATGCCCGTTTTTGAAAAAAAAATGTTTGATTGCTGAAGGACATTTTGAGTTGTTCGATTTTTGGCGATCGTTCATAACCTTTCATGGATGCTTTGTTTATGCTTCGGTTCATACAGCCGCTTTACGTTATACTCTTTTACCTTTGCAATTTTGCAAGTACATATCAAGCATGTGACAGTATCATTTACTAGGAAAAAACAATATTTGTATGTCTATGCATCATGAAATTTTTGATTTTGAAAATCACCTTTCCTTTTCTCTCTCATTTTTCTAAAATATTTCTATATGCCTTTTATAAAAATAAATGATACTGAACTAAAAAGGCGAAATCAAAAGAGAACATCTGACCCGTTCTGAGGCTGCGATTACGAAATAACCCATCTGCTAGCAAAACCACGCTGTGTTGTTTATTAGAATGACCGTCGCGATCACGCGTGACCTCCAAGAGGGGGCACGGTTCACGTCCACGAGGTTCTCAAAAATGAAAGCTCGTACTCGTAGGTAGCCATAAATCGAACAAACTGAAAAGCATCTTAATAAAAAGTAAATAAACTTAATGGACACCTGTAAATTATTTATTCTGATGTAGAATCGTTTTTGCATCAGATCCCCCCCCCTTATTTATTTGAAAAACCCTCATTTCGCGGGGCAGCTTCAAAGGCTACGCGGACCATAGGTTGTGCATTCCTGCTGTAACATATTTGTAATCTGTTGACGATTTTTTTTACTGGGCCGAAAATTTATTCAACAAATTTGTGCCAATATACAAAAGTACAATGAAATGATTCCGTGATTTCATAACCAGTCAAAACAACCTAGAAGAGGGTATAAAATTGTGGATAAGATCCATTTTTGGGAACATAAAGCAACTGAAATGAAGCAAAAGAGAATAAAAATGGGAAGATTTACTTTACCGCTAACAAAAATGTATTAACTTGCTCTAAGATATTTTCTTCAGTAAATGATGAATTCTTCAAGTGATGTTCCAAAAGTAATTCCAAAAACGGTTTCTGCACTTTCTTTTCGACGGAATATTTGCTTGTTGTAATTTCAGCTGTTGGATTACATTTCTTATTTTTTATAGATTCCATTTTCTGCTTCAATATCTATAAGAAATTCACATCGTTTTTCTAAAGTTATACTTAAAAAAAGATAATAATATTGCAAGTCATAAAAATAATACCTAATGACACAAGACTAAGTGAAAATAGATGCGAATCGTTAGATCACCTATTACAAGCTTTTAGAATTCGACACTAACTATTATACATTAGTTTTTATTGTTATATTTTATTCAAAGCTTTCTGCTAAAATAAAATTTTTAAAAATAATTTTGGATTGCAAGAAATTATTTCGAGTAATCAATGGATGGTTGGAGCTCTGATTGTAAAAATGGAACTCTGATTTTTTAAAAAATGTATCTTTGGGAAAAGTAAACCAAAATTTCAAACATTTAAAATTTGAAACTCATTATTGTGCTACCCTTTTAATGCGTTGATCTTAAGTTAAACTTTTCTGACAGAAATTTAAATTAAAAGAATATATTATAAATAATTAAAGTGAAATAAGATCACTAGAGGGAAATCAAATTATAAAAATTTAGACATAAGGTTAAAAATAATCGATAGACGAAATGATGAGTTAGATCAATTATTCCAAATATTTAGAATTCGAATTTCATTATTACGTATCAATTTTAATAGCGCACCTCTTTTTTCCCTACTTATTTAAATTTAATTTCCCTCACAAAAAATTTTTATTAAAAGAAATTTGCATACATAAATAATGTAAGATTCCCCTGCTAGATGAACTAATCGATTTTTTCTGAGAGATTTAAATTACAAGATAAAGACATATTATCCCAGAAACCAATGAAAGATAATATGTGCACTGAAAGATAAGTATCGTTGTGCACTGAAAGATAAGTATCGATGTGCACTGAAAGATAAGTATCGAGCCATAATTAACTGAAAGATAAGTATCGAAAGATAAGATCGGTGTTCTTGAAAGGCTTCTATATTTAGTTTTTTATTTACTTAATTATTATTTAAACACTAAAAAAGTTCAAACCCATTCAGCGATTTTCTTAAATACAATTTTTTAAAGATAAATTTATCATTTTATAATAAAAAAAATTGCGATTTATGTTATCTTTTATATAATAATTCCTTTTCTTCTTATCTTTGAGTGCACTAAAATTATTGATATACCAACTAAAAATTATTGATACATAAGTTTAACGTATAAAACTACATTTGTTACTCGTTCCATAGAAGTAATGTTGCTCTTGGAACTGTTTATTTAACATATCTGCATAGTAATCTTGCAACGAATTCTACACCATTATTTTCATCTATTATCATCATCTATACCATCTATTACTCTTTATTATCTACATATCTTCTCGGATATTTCAGTGGTAAGAAACATTCCCAGCGTCATTGAATATTTACGTGTATTGAGTGTTTGTTTCTCATCTTTTCCTAATGATGGATTGAAACTAAAATTCGATTCTAATCCATGATTTAAGAGATACAGATAAAAAAACATAAAAATATAGATATTGAGTGACAAAGGCAGAATCAAAGTCATTCTTTTATGAAGTCTCCAGTACTGCTTTTGTAGTGTTCTTTTAAATCTTAGATATATTGAATCAGCTCTTGACAAATGGCAGCTTTTGCGAAAATGTCCTCCTTAAAATTTTCTTGAAAAGCACGCAAGCATGAAAGATATGAGTAACACTTTTCACTTGATGAAGATCACTTGGTCAGTTTCCTAATATCCATAGAATAGGTTTAGTTGAATGGGGAAATCTTACTAAGAAAAAGTGATAGATTCAAGATGAAATAGCAAAAACACCACTTTATAAGTACAGGGTGGCCATAATTAAACTGACAGTGCTCATAGTGTTCTGTATCGCGATCTTTTTGCCAGAATGACACCTCATTTTGTAGGAAAATTAAACTAGACGAGGGACAAAGGATTCTGCGAAAAAAAAATTAGTTCCAAAAGTCACCGATAGGGGGATATGTTGCGCTGTGTAATAGAAAATAGAGTGTTAACTAATGCAAATCAATACGGAAATAAAATTGCCTTTTATTTTGCTCATTCAAATCATGCTCAATGTGGCTTCCGTGTTTGTGGACCACATATTGCATTCTATGTTCAGTATTCACAATAGCAGAATGTAACATGTCTGCAGTAATCTCCCGTACAGTCCGTGATATGCTATCCTTCAACTTAGCCAGGTCCTTGAAAACTCATTGATAGACCTAAGACTTAAGGTAACCCCGGTAGCCAGAAGTCACATAGGGTAAGATCAGAGGACCGAGGTGGCCATGCAGTTGGAATGCAGCGGCTAATGACTCTTTCTGTTGTGAATTGCTCTCGTAGCAGCTGTTGTACCCCATAAAGCAACGTGTGGAGGGGCTCCATCTTGATTTCCCCCAGGCATTGTCTTTACTGAAGTGCCGGAATGACAAAACTGTTCAACATGGGGCGATATTTCTCTTCGGTAACAGAACAGGTTACCGGTCCTGTCGGGGTAAAGTTCTCATGGAAGAATGGATACATGATACATTCCGCTGTGAATCCATACCAATCAGTTACCTTTGGTGAATGTAAGGGAATTGCTGAAACTGCATGCGGTGATGAATCATCCCGAATTCGGAAGTTCTGGGTATTCACAGTTCCATTAAGGTAAAAGTTGGCCTCGTCTCACCATAAAATTTTCCACCGCCAAGCATCATCTACCTGAATTTTGTCAAGAAAAGTGAGAGCAAAAGTCAATCGCTTATCGTGGTCGGTGTAACATAACTCTTGTATACGGCTGATCTTGTCCGAATAGAAGTGGATAATCTTTCGCAAGATTTGCCATACCGTACTGTAAGGCATATCCATATTCCGAGCTACTCCACGAGTGTTAGGAGTGGCAGCAATATTGTCTTGTCCTCTGTCCAATTGCCGTGGCAACGGCTTCGATTGTGTCCTGTGGTACAGGTTTTCGTCCTCTGCCTGACTGAACCTTCAGAGAATGTCTTTTCTCAAACTTCGCAATCATTGTTTTTAGCTCATTAACTCACAATGGACCGTTACCTTTACGCATTTTTTTGTGCTTTCTAAAAGCACGAAGAGCGGCTGACGAGTTTCACTGGTTGAGGTAAAAGAATTTGAGTAACGCACGCTCGACTAAAGAAGGAGCATTGCATATAAACTTTCAATCCGATTGTTTCGAAAAGTAACACATTAAAGTTACACATTTTAAAGCCCGAATGGCTATCACTATGCCAGTGGATGTAACGTGATAATTGAATAAAGAACTTCTTCTTTTGTTCAGCGTTCTTTGTTACCCAGTAAGTGAAATTGCCGATAAAGTGACTTTATCGGTGTTTATGTTAATTTTTCGCTTTTTTAAAAGTGTTGCCATTTTGCACTTGAACTAAATCAGCAAATGTGCAAAATAAAAGGTAATTTTATGTCCGTATTGATTTGCATTTGTAAACACTCTATTTTCTATTACACAGCGTCACATATTTCCCTAGCTGTGACTTTTGGAACTAATTGTTTTGCAGAATCTTTCGTCCCCCGTCTTGTTTAATCTTCCTACAAAATGTGGTGTCATTCTTGCAAACAGATCGCGCTACAGAACACTGTGAGCACAGACAGTTTAATTATGGCCAACCTGTACTTTCAAGAATAATCCCCAGACAAATCTTGCTTTGAGAGATGCACTCTAATCTTTTTGAAATTAATTTATCATCAGCTTTTTTTAAACTAGAATTTGATCCGCGATCTGAAAGTCAGCAATGCGTTGTTAGAGTTATCATAATGGCAGATGTGGATTACCCTAGGTCCTCACTTGCAACATCGCTGTTTGCGGTCGAATAACATAACCACTATACAAAAGTAATTACTTGTGCACCGTAGATGTTATCTGACTTATGAAACTTTCACTGCATAGTTTCCTTCCAGTGATTCGGTGGTGAGACGAACAATATAATTGCACCAAGCTTATGGCGAGTTTGTGTGTGAATTGTTGGTGATATTGGCTGTGGTTTCTAATGCATTTGTCGACTCGTAGAGGGCACCACAACAGCCAGTAGAGGGCACCACAACAGCTGTACGAAGGTTGCTTATTCTTGGTCATGGGTCACCATTGAGCCTGGATTGGATTGCCCTAGGACCGAACTTGCAACACTACGGTTTGCAGTGGATTTACAGAACCTTAATACAAAAGTAATTACTTGTGTGCCGTAGAAGTTATATGGCTTATGAAGCTTTCACCACATCACTCTCCTTCCATGACGATTCTTTTTTACTAGAGAATTGGTGAACGCATTTCCCTTAATCCTTTCATGGATATTGCCAACGATCAGATAGATTCAGCATATATATATATATATATATATAC